>VSMD01003399.1:0-105011 GCA_008750895.1 Mirza zaza
CTGTAACATAAGAAACACTGAATGAAGGCCGGGCTCGGTGGCTCAAGCCTGTAATCCTAGCTCTCTGGGAGGCCGAGGTGGGCGGATCGTTTGAGCTCAGGAGTTCGAGACCAGCCTGAGCAAGAGCAAGACCCCATCTCTACTATAAATAGAAAGAAATTAATTGGCCAACTAATATATATAGAAAAAATGAGCCGGGCATGGTGGCGCATGCCTGTAGTCCCGGCTACTTGGGAGGCTGAGGCAGAAGGATTGCTTGAGCCCAGGAGTTTGAGGTTGCTGTGAGCTAGGCTGACGCCACAGCACTCACTCTAGCCTGGGCAATAAAGTGAGACTCTGTCTCAAAAAAAAAAAAAAAAAAAAAAGAAACTCTGAATGAAAAAATGTATATAATAAGGTTTTCTTCTTCAATAAGATATCCAAATATATATACTCAAACTATATTGTTTATACAAAGTAACTGAAAACGACATTGCCTAAACAATGGTCTCAGTGAACGAGACTACACACCTTGGAGTACGTTCATCATCATTTCAGATTCAGAGTTTTAGTGATTAGTTATCTATGTCATATGGAAGACCAAAATAATATAATAATAATAATAATACAGAGGTGCTACACCCTGTTTTTAGAAACTGCATTACATGTGTGACCTCATTTGAAAACTACTTTTCAAACATGTGCAGGTTTCCTGAGGACACTCTGTATGTACCTCTTAAGGTTTTGTGAGGACTAATAGAGATAATGTATATAAAGTGCCAAATATGGTCCCTGGCATGTGACAGGCATCCCAGCATTGATAGTTATTATCGTTACTGTATTTCAACGATAAGATGCCATCCACTGTAAGTTATGGCATTATTGTGTGGACCAATTAGGAAAAAACACTGCCAGTTTAACTCTGACATAGTATTTTTTATCATGTTCTGTCACCAGGCTGGAATACAATGGCACTATCATAGCTCACTGTAGCCTTGAACTCCAGGGCTCAAGTGATCCTCCTGCCTTAGCCTCCCAAGTAGCTGAGACTATGGGCACGTACCACCGTACCCAGCTAATTTTTTTTTTAAGAGACAGGGTCTTGCTATGTTGCTCAGGCTGGCCTTGAACTCCTAGGCCCAAATGATCCTCTTATCTCGGTCTCCCAAAATGCTGGGATTATAAGCATGAGCCACTGTACCCAGCCCACTAAGATTTTTTGAATGATTATTGAAAGAGCTCTTTTAGACTTAGATATAAATTTTATCATATTTTACTCTTATGTCTGAATAAGAAGAAATATATAAGCAACATAAATTGATTAAGGTATTCCCGAAACTTCTCCACATTCACCTTTAAACTATAGGCCATTGCTGTCTGTATTTTTCCACATGCATTGTCCTATGTGCCACAGAGAACACAGTCATACAGCGTTTATTATGAGTGTGTCACTGTTGCCTTCATGATATTTTTTTCTGAGCCTCTGATAGCCATTCTGAAAATTTTCCTTTTTGACTTAGCTCAAAGCTTCGTTTTTCCCCTACAGTTGGATTATGTGTTGATTGAAGGTAAGCAGCTTCTGTCCAAAGTCAGCAGGAAATTTTAGGCAAATTGATGTTTAATTATTTAACAATAGTCCTACATGACATATTAATCAAAGCAAATCTAATAATTTATAACAAAGCATAGTACAGTTTCTTCTGTCCGTGGGCATTTCCTTATCTTACATCCTGGACAACTTTTAGCTTAGCTTTAGCTTTGTGAGAAAATATGGAATTGCTGTCATTCTTTGGTCATGAATGTTCACTTCAATAATTTCAACTTTATACTTCCAACTGCTTTATTTCCATGCCTTTCTGTGCACACAATAAAGTTTTTGTCCAATGACAAGTCATAGAATAATTTTAAAAGATATTTTAAGTGCAAATTAGCTCAATAAGGGGAATATGAACATTGCACACAAGTTAGTGGGAAGTGACATGATATAAATAGCTAAGATAAAGTCCGTGAATACACAGGCAACAACTACAGAATCACCTGAGCTGGAAGTCAGCAGTTGTTTAGATACCACTGAGTATAAGACATATTCTCTACTTCAGTGATGTTAAAATGTGGGGAGAAAATGTCCTAGAGTTGATAGAACATATTTATAAGCACAGGGGAAAAGAATTATAATTATCGTCTTTTTTTATTAAGAGGGAATTTGTGAGTGGTTGAATTGGGGACAGGAAATTACAGAAAAAGGCAAGGCCTTGACTTTCCATCTTGGAGTAGGCGTCCTTGACCAGAAGCACATGTCATTTACTATAAATAGGAAAAATCTTACCAGTTGTTGCTTTTTGAAGAGAAAGCCACATATAAACTGTGAGAAGTAATGAAGGTTGAGTCTCTACTGCTATCATTTTTAATCTGGCAGTTTGCATAACATAGTTATGAAATCTAAGTTTAGCACTCACTGATAAGTAGTTTGTGAGAACCAAATGTGGCCACGTGGACTCAAATGTGTATTTAATGGACAAAGACATTTAAGATTAGGATCAATGTATGGATAATACTTCATAAGTAATTACTATACAGTTTCTGAGATTTGTGCTGTTTTGCTACTGTTAGCGTGATTGTTGTGAAAGATGAAACTAACATTGAATGATGTGCAGCTCCGTCATTTCAAATATGATTCTAGATACTTTTTCTCTGGGCTTTGATCCTGTTTGAAGAAAGTAGAAATAGAAATCTAGTATGTGGACCTTTCATATACATTGGTGGTCTTGATCAAGAAAGAAATAGGTAGCCACATCTTAAAATAGTGAAGCTTCTGGGTGGTCCTGAAAAATCCAAACTAATTAAAGGGAGGACAGAAAAACAGAAAAAGGATCTTGTACTGCTTTATACTTAAATCAATGGTTTTCTGTATTTTTGGACATTTTTTCCCCTGAGTTTGGTCGCTCCTTGTTCTTGGAGAATGTTAAGAACACAGCATTTTCAGGGGAGGAGTCGATGCCTTTAGTTTACTCACATGGTTCTTCTCTTATCCTAGGTGTCAGTGAAGTATTCCCTAGACTCCATCAGATATGTGGACACTTAGGAGTCTATGACCCCATGTGTCTTATGATTCGATAAAGGGAGTAGCTGCTCCAAGTATTTTCAGTACTGAATCCCTACAATGAGTAGCTACAATTCAAACTCATCAGAATCAAGTCTGACCATTGTTGTGTTTTCAGGAGCCATGGTGTCAGAAGGCCATTCCCAGATGTCAGTTTCAGTAGTCTATGAAAGTACTAAAAGCTTTGGTGGACTCTTCTAAAAGTTTTACCCAACCAAACTGACACAAATCATTGCACTTTTTTATTATGCAGTAAAATCTCATTTAATCTCATGGACAGGTGTCGTGGGAATACTGTTTTAGTTTATTATTTTTCTTTGTTTACTTTGGTTGATACCCTAGGGAATTAACTTTACAAACTTGGTCAAATCTTCTGTTTCTTACTGTTTCTGGTAAACCACTTGCTTGGTGCTGATAGTTAGGCGTAGTGACCAGTGGAGACTAGCAGGGTGGGTAGAGGAGAGCAATCAGAAACTCAGCCACAGCCATCTGGTCTCTGGATAACAAGAAGCATAACTCATATGCCTTCATGCAGGAGAAACAGACATGGCAAGGCCAGGCCCTTGAATTTAAAGAGCTGGCTCACATCAGCAGGGCACACTTGGGCATCCCACTGGTACATGAAGGCATCTGGGACTAGAGTGTAGGAGCCTCTACACACACAGGCAAAATGTGGAAGGAGAGAACTGGGAAGCTATGATGGGGATGCACACAGCAGGCATCTTGGCATTGGAGAAGTCAGGCAACAGGTAACAGGGCCACGCCACTGAGTCCAGTTCCTTGGAGGGGATCTGGCAGGAGCAAGCAGCCAGTCTATCAAGGAATGACACTTTAAGCAGGCTGCCAGGCAAGGGCTCTGGTAGAGGACTTAGACAAAATTGAAGTTACCACAATGGGTAGACTCAAGGCCTTGGGAACAAAAGAAAACACAATTGTCAGTACTAGACTAGACAAAGTAAATATAAAAACCCACCTCAAACCCAATGGATAAGTTACCTTCCAATACTGACAAGGGTTGTGAAGATAGTAAACTAGAGTAATATGTATATTTAACTAACTTCCTCCCTCCTTCCCTTCCTCCTCCCCTTCCTCTCTTTCTCCCTTCCTTCTGTCTCATACGTCATGTTGTTTTCTAAAAGCCATGCGTAGGTCAAACGGGACTTTAAACTGTGGATTTGAGAACTATTACAAAAATCAGTTCTCACTGAAGAGCACATGCCTAGTTCCCTTCCAGACATTTTTTAGTGCTATTTTTTCCAAATTAAGATTTTATTTTACTCTCACAATATGAGACAAAATATTAGTATGATTGATATTCATGTTTAGAGGATAAAGGTTAGGTACGTACATGTGGGGGAGGTGTGTATTTAGACATTACAGTAGAACATTAGACTTATTAATTTCAGGCCTGTGAATAAAGGCAATAGACTTAAACATCGAAAAGGTGGTTAAAATAGTTTATCTTTAAGGTACTTCTCGAATTTGAGATTCTAGATTCCACATAGTTTTGTTTCACTTTTCACTAGATACGTATGCTACATGTTTGATCAGTGAATTATCACATGGAATTTTTATTTAACAAAACTCTCATTTCCAAGGCTCTTCTTTTATCTCATAAACATTCTTTTTTATTATTGTATTTGAATTTATGTAGCAATTCAGGCCCTCTAAATAATAACTCTGTATTTCAATAGCAATCTTTCTGAAGTGTTGGCATCATTCCTCATTATATTAAAAAGATATCTATGCCAAACACCTAAACATGACATGATTTTTTACTTGATCTGCAAATTAGCAAGTAGGAAAAGAAATTCTGTAGTACTTCTGCATTAACTAAATGCCGTATCTACTTAAATTATCTAATATGCTACTGTAATTATTTACAAGTATAGTAGTTTGCTTAGATGAATAGTCTATAAGAGAGTAGGAACTGTTTTAATGCTGAAATGAGCACAGAGCTTACAAATGCCAAATTATATTCAAAGGATCTTTCCTTCTTTTACTCCAGAGATCTTTGTCAATGGCTTCAATTGAAAATATGTTCTCTCTAATTATGTCTGGGTTACTATTTTGTCTTAATTTATCTCTTCCCCTTATTATCTAAATACAAAGTTAATTCTAGATATTTGTCTAGTTTAGATTTTGGTAGTAGTAGAGAGATGTCTTTTTAGTAACCAGCGATTTATTATTCTTTAGTGGTTTAGAGTAGGAAGCTGTTTTTAGTCTTTGGGGTCTCTCAAAAGGATTTTCAAGTTCATTTTTGAATTATTTATTTATTTCTTAATTTGCTTAACGGCATCTATAATGGGTCAGTGAGTAAAAAGTCCTGATGAACCCATCATGACAATCAGTGGAAAGTTCTCTAGTGGTTACATGGAGAGTCTGCACTTTGGTGTAAAGAACCAACTGCATACGCCTAGAAGGGAGAACCGCAGGAAGTGAGGAAGAGGCCTGGGGCTTAGGTGTCTGCACACACATCATGAATCAGGAGTGTAGCTGTCAAGGGAGCAGAGGCGACTCAGGGTCAGGTTGGCAGGTAGAACTTCCAGAAAAAGGGAAAGAGGGCTGTGTCCTACCTGTACTCCCAGCCCCAGCCCAGTATCTTGGGGTCAATTTGGGGTTCTCTACTTAGCTGTATAAATTTTTAAGTGTTTAAAATTGGAGCTCATTCAAAGAGTGGTCAGGATGGAGAGAAAACTTGAAACTGTGTTTATATAAGGAAGAGCTGGAGGAACTGGGATGTTTATTCTGGAGGAGAGGGTACAGAATTGCTGTCTTCATAGATATAAAGAGCTGTCATGTAGAAGAGAGGTTAGATTTATTCTGCATGGCTCTGGAGGGCAGAATAAGGGCCAGTGGGGCAGATTTTGGCTCAGTGCAGAAATAGCTTTTTGCTGGTTATACATGTCCCTGAAAGGAGTGAACAGCCTCCAAAAGTGGTAATGTTGGTTCTTGAAGACAGCCATGCCTAGGCAGATGATTATTGTTGTATAAAAGATCCTGGGAAAATCCCACAAAACTAGACTTAAAGATCTCCAAAGCCCCCTCAGTGCTAAGATCCTGGTTCTGTATCTCACCATCTCTTTGTCCAGCAAAAGTGTTTCTTGACCACCCTCTGTATACCAAGCACAGTGCAGGGTATGGAAAACTCTAGGCGCTCTCTTGGGGAAACCAGAGACCACAGCACAGGGTGAGGGGTGCTGTGATGGATCTGGGTGCATGAGGTCTCAGAGCTTCAAGGAGGGCCCACAGATATATCTGTGGATGGCAGTGCCTGAGCTGGGTCATAAGTAGAGGTTGGCTAGGTAAAGGTAGTGCAAGAGCCAACCATGTGCAGAGGGCTTAGGGAGAGAGTGTGGGTGCAGGTGGATGGGAGGAGAATATAATGGAGCAGGAGCTAGAGCAGAAAGTGCCTTAAATGCCAAACTGAGCATTTGGATTTAGGAGTTAAAGCTTGGGAGTAACCTCATCTGATTTGCATATTTGAAAGGTGGCTCAAATGATACATTTGAGGATGGAGTGGTACTAGCAGTGAGGGCTCCCAGAGGCAGCCTCTCTCCAAGTCTCAGGTTCCTTTCCTCCAATATAAGGGGCTTGAACTATTCTGCAATAGAATTCAAAACCAGCCTAGTCTGGAATATTCCAAGCACCACACTGTTCATGAATCCCCAACACTTGAACAGAAACACTCAATAACCTATATGAGTAAAGTGTCATCTTATCTCATTGTCATCTTTGCATCAATTCAAAATTGGCTTTTGCATCCAGGGCTGGGAGGAAACAGCGGATGCTGCCATTTCCCACCTGTTGAAGACTTGCCTGTCGAAGAGTTCAAAGGAGCAGGCTTTGAACTTCAGCAGCCAACTGATCATACCCAAAGACACAAGCCGACTGAAGAAACATATCACCTTGCTGTGTGACAGACTAGCGAAAGGTGGCCGTCTCTGCTTAAGTACTGACGCGGCAGCCCCACAGACCATGGTCATGCCAGGTAAGAGTTCCGTCCGTGCTCCCTAAACACAATTGCACTTTCCCCAAATTAAAGGAATGTGCCTGCGGTTGTATTTGGGGTTTAAATTTCATATTAAAGTGATGATAGCCAAGAAAATTGCTTTCACGTTTCCCCTCAGATATCCTAGGGTAACTACTTGGATAAATATTCTTGGAGTATTTGCTTACTAGACATTTCTGGAGTAGCATATCTTTTTTCTTCCCTCTGCTTTTAAATATATGACCCATTTTGTTTTGCTTCTAACCAATAAAAAGTGGATTAGAGGATAAGACTATTTTTAAGGAAAAGTTTTACTAAATGTGATCTCGCGATACTGTACTTCATAAATGTAAATAGCATGACACAAGCAGCTAATTTAATCCAGATGAGTCCAGTCCCTGCTGCTGTTTGCCTGGATTGTGGTCATTGGAATAAGGAGGAAGAAACAAAGGGAATAACTGGGATCAAGAGATGAGAGCAGGACTCAGGGCCAAGGTAACCGTAGCCAGGGAGGAGAGAGATCGAGCCCTTTCCTACGTGGGCAGTCAGCAAAGGTCATGGGCATCCAGATCTGTCCTTCCCATGCAGTCAGTCATGCTGCCCTTGGGTACTCAGGGGCAGCAGTTCCCAAATCCTGTTTCCCTTTTCCTAGCCTCTCTGTGGCAGCACTAAGGAGCATAATATAAATGAATTTATTAAATGCAGCAGCTGTAGCATCTATTTCCTCCTAAAGCAAGGACCATGGTATGGGAAGTGGTGTGTGTGGTTTTCTCTTCTTCTCACAAGCCTTTTATTCCCTCCCCTCACCCCCATTCCCATGCTGATGCTCTTGGTGTTGCTTCCTTGTCTCCCTCAATCAGCATTCCTAGAAGTAAAAAGGAATGCAAGTGAAATTGTAAAAAGATAAACACGGAGACAGCATAGCATAATCTAATAAGCACAGACTCTGGAGGCAGACAGACCAATGCTTGGATGCTGCCTCTATCCCTTACTACTGATATCACCCTGGGTATATTACTTAACTTTCCAGAGTCTTAGTTTCTTCCTGCAAAAAATGAGCATAATAATGCTTGCCTTGTTGCTGGGGCCTTATGTGTTTGTAAAGCACCTAGCACAATGCTTGGAACAGAAACACTCAAAAAATTCAAGCGATAGTTATTATAATTGTTATGGATGCATATGTGATTCAGCCTTTAAATTTGGGGGCAGGAAAATAGCTGGTTTGGAGTCATGGATCCTATATTCTATGATTTGTAGTATTTTTACCTTAACTACACACAGATAGAACCCAACTTTTATTTCAAAAGAGTATTTCTTATTTGGTCTTAGAAATGGTTCTGACATTGCTTGCCTTATTTTAGGCCCTCTTCATCTTGCCTTTGTAACATCCTTCTTTCTAACTGGTCCTTTGGCCTCCACTCGTCCATTGTCTGCCCACTGTTCCAGAATTATTTTCCTAAGAAATAGTTAGGCTTCATGAAATAGTAAATGAAAAATATTCATTATAAGCAGCACTTAGTATATAGCTTTCCTCACCCCTCCACTCTCCTGCCTGCGCACAGGAAAAACAAGGAGACTAGAGGGGAAAGGACAAGTACATAAAAGAGAAAACGTAAAGACGGATGGGCCCACTTGACTGGCTGGTTACCTGTCAGTTCAGGCTGCAGCATCCCTGGGTTCTCTTCCTACGTCCCTGTCCAGTGACCTCCAAATCCGTGTCTTAGTCATTTTCATTTAATAACTAGATTTATAAGCAACTAGAATATGGAACTTTAAGCCCCCACTGAAAAAATTTTGAATGTGTGGAAGGAGGAAAGGGCAGAGGAAAGAGGAAGGGAAGAAGGAAGAGAGGAAGAAATGAAGAAAAGAAGAAAGATGGAAAATGTGTTTATTCACAGGTCAGGAGACTGTGAGCCAGGTTTGTGCCTCTTGTGCCAGGTCTGGGTGTGTTTGTTTTAATGGAGAGGTTGAGGCCTTGGGTTGTGTATCACTGTCACAGTCATAACGCCTTGCTTTCACTTGCTGATGACACCCTTGTGTCATCACAAGGAGTGATGGTTGAGTGGCTCTCCCTCCCATTTGTCTTGATTTAATCATGATAGTGAGTTTTTTAAAAAAATTGTTAAATTGGTGCTCTGTGTCATTAGTGAGCTTGATTATTGCCTATAATATTTTTCCTCCCTAGAACTCAAAATTTTCACACACTTTATCTCTGTACTTAGCATACTTTTGAGGTAGAAGAGACATGTGGCATTATTGCTGTTTTACAAATAGAAAATGGAGGCAGGAAAAGTGAAATATCTTGCCTGGAGTTACATGGTTACTAGAAGGGTTAGGTCTAGAATCCAAATCTCCCAGCCCACTGTGCTTCCTTCTTGACCACACAGACCACAATGGTACAAATACATTTCCAGCCAGAGCCGCCTCCTGTGTAAGCTATTCTTGATCTGGCCTATTTTCACTTAAATTGGTCTAGCAGTATGAGAGGAAAAGGGCAGAACAGGATTATGCAGGTTTATGCAATCTCTTTTCTTTTCTATGAGAAATATATTAAAGATTTATATTTGTTTTGTGCTTAATTTTCATTATCTCCATAGGTGTTGTGATACGATTATCATGAGATAATAAGAAATATTGTGAGGAATTGTTTCTGCTTTAAGCCTATAATTGTACGATTTATAATTTTAGTTTAGCTATAATAGTTGTATCAGAACACGTGAAGGTGAAGTGTCATAGGAAGTAGATTACTGAACACATAAAGCATATAAGCATTTTTCACAGACATGAACATTTTTTAAGATCTGGAAGAGAACTTAGAAATTATCTGGTTCACATGTGTCCCTTAACAGCTTGGGTAATGAAGGCATAGGAAGGTGAAGTGACTAAGTAGTTGTATGAAAAGGCAGAGTGTATATAATTTTGCCATGTTCCCTATTAAATTGCAGATAGGTAAACATCTCAGGATAAAAATCCATTGGTCTTTTCTAGCCTCATGATTTTATGAGCCCAGCACCTTGGATGTGCCCTTTCTTTGCTCTAGTGAAGGCCCTGATGGTAACATCCTCCCTGGTGTCCAGAGTTTGAAAATCTTTCCCGCTGGAAATCACCTTATGAACTTCTTTGTCTCACATTTCTCCTGGTTGCCTTTATCAAATTTACCAGGTTTTCCCTTAACCTTTTCTGAGTGAATTTTTTTTTTATTACAGAACCATCAAACTCATACTTCTCTCTTCTGCATCTCTGGTGTTCACATCGTTCTGCTAGGGAATATGGCTTTTAAGGAATCTACTTTCATTAAATGTCTGTTTTCTAATCTATCCTGTATGCATTCTACTCTTAGAGCAGGACTCACAGAGGGCCACCAGGGTAGTGTTTTTTAAAAGTCTTAATGTGAATGATTCAGTGGTCTAGCTGGACTTCACATACTTGCATGCTGTCAGCTTTGTCCCTGCAGGTGCCTGAGATCGAAAGACTTGCCTTAGTTTGCTGGAGGCTTCCTTTTATAACCTCAGTGTCTAGGACAATTTGTCAATAGCCCTAGTTATAGCAAAGATTTTAATCTCTCAAGCACATATGCGAAATTTAATGAATATATACGTAGGCCTAACTCATGATATTTGGAGACTAATCAATTTAATCTCATAAACACTGGAGCTTTTATCACCTCTTTATGGTTTCATCACCTAGATGAAACTTAATTTCATCTAGGTGATGAAACCAAGAAGTGGTATAGGTAAGTGAAAGCCCATCAGATGGAAGCTTAGAAAGCAAATGGTGTATGCTCCACATAAGGGCAGGCAGAGAAAGGTAGGAAGGAAAAAGGGCTGGTAGGGTATCCAGGCTGATCTAGTTCCTCAAGTGAATATCCTCTTAATGTGATCAAATGAGTCAGAAGTCATAATGGACCATAGCTTCAGCTGTATTTTCTTTGGCACTGCCACGTTTCTGGGCCAAAAAGAAGCAGGGGTGGGGGGATAGGAAGGAAGCAAAAAAAAATTTTTGATACATAAGTTGAGCCTTTTCACAGATATAGATCAAAATATTTATGATTTTTAGATGTTGTATGGACCAGGCAGGAATTAGTGTTTTGTATATCTTTACATATTAGATGGATAGCAGAAAATACAGAGTATAAATCTGAATATACAGTTGAAGTCTGAATTAAGGTATCTAGTCTGTCCTTTTGGGAGATATATTTTAAACTCCCACTTTTTAGTATTTTAACCTTGAGTTAATAACGTTTTTTGCCTTAAAGGTTTGATGTTATTTTGAGGCTACTTCAAAATGAGCCATTTCAACAGAATTTAAAGTTGATACTCTGAGATCTCACTTAGATGCTTGATAAGACATCTGGTGTTTACTTTCATATTGTCAACATAATTTAACTGTTGTTTTTATACTTTGAATTTTTCTAAGTTTGAACTTTCATTATGGAAATTTATTAATTGATGAATTCAGTATAAGAAAGCCCTTAGGAAAAATTCCTAAATAGTTCTGAGCCAATTTTTCCCACAGAGAATACAATACTTTGTCTTTACTTAAAAAAAAAAAAAAGAGTGAGTTCCAAATTGGGAAAATACTATTATGAAGTGGACTTTGACATCTGAAGTACATGGATTCCAGTTAGGTTGGTCCTTTACCAGTTATATGATATAGAACAACTTTCATAGCCTGTCTACTTCTTCGTTTTCTCAACCATAAATAAGAATAATAATGGTTCTTTACTATAGAGTTTTTGGCCAAATTAAATATAGTAGTACATGGAAAATGCTTAGCAAGTGCCTGACACATAACAAATTCTCACTAAATGTGAACTTCTATTAATAATAACAAATGTTAAAGTCTCAAAGGTACTTGGGAGAACTTGACAAAAGGAGTCTAGAATTCAATTAGAAGAATAAAATTATAAGATTATAACACAGGAAATTTTTAAAAAGAATGTAAAATTTATCCTTTCAGATTATTCGTTATGAAGTAACAATGAATGACAATGTTATAACTAAAAAAGAGAGCTTGTATCAAATTGGAAAGTTCAGGATTGATTAATGTATAGAAGGTTTTTTTTTTTTTTGAGACAGAGTCTCACTCTGTTGCCCGGGCTAGAGTGCCATGGCGTCAGCCTAGCTCACAGCAACCTCAAACTCCTGGGCTCAAGCAATCCTTCTGCCTCAGCCTCCTGAGTAGCTGGGACTATAGGCATGCGCCACCATGCCCGGCTAATATTTTCTATATATTTTTAGTTGGCCAATTTATTTCTTTCTATTTTTAGTAGAGACAAGGTCTCGCTCTTGCTCAGGCTGGTTTCAAACTCCAGACCTTAAGTGATCCTCCCTCCTCGGCCTCCCAGAGTGCTAGGATTACAGGCGTGAGCCATGTTTTGAAGGTTTAAGGCTAATTTATATCATAGAAAGACTACCTGACTTAAATATAAGACCTGAAACTATAAAAATCCTAGAAGAAAACCCAGGAAAAACTCTTCTGGACATTGGCCTAACCAAGGAGTTTATGATTAAGACCTCAAAAACACAACAAAACCAAAAATAGACAAATGGGACTTAAACTAAAAGTCTCTGTAGAGCAAAAGAAATAATCAACAGAGCAAACTAATAACTTACAGAATGGGAGAAAATATTTACAAACCATGCATACAACAAACAACTAATGTCTAGAATCTACAAGAAACGCAAACAATTCAGCAAGAAAAAAGCAACTCCATCAAAAGGGTGGGTGAAGGACATGAACAAATATTTTTCAAAAGAAGATATACAAATGGCTAATAAACATGAAAGAAATGCACAACATCACTAATTGTCAGAAAATGCAAATTAAAACCACAGTGGTATACC
Organism: Mirza zaza; assembly: GCA_008750895.1. Lineage (NCBI taxonomy): Eukaryota > Metazoa > Chordata > Mammalia > Primates > Cheirogaleidae > Mirza > Mirza zaza. The sequence goes on from VSMD01003399.1 coordinate 12,917, forward strand.
ATCTTATACCAATTGGAATGGCTATTATTAAAAAGTAAAAAAAAAAAAAAAAACAAAAAAACAGGTGTTAGCAAGGATGCAGAGAAAAGAGAGCACATATACACTATTGGTGGGAATGTAAATTAGTATAACCTCTATGAAAAACAGTATGGCAATTTCTTAAAGAGCTGAAAATAGGTTTACCATTCAAGATCCACCAGTCCCACTGCTGGGTACCTACCAAAGGAAAACATATCATTATATAAAAAAGACATCTGTACTCTTATGTTTATCACAGCACTACCCCCAATAGCAAAGTCATGGGATCAACCAGTGTGTCCATTAACAAATGATTAGATAAGGAAAATGTGGTGTATACATACACACACCACATACCATGGAATACTATTCAGCCATAAAAACGAATGAAATCATGTCCTTTGCAGCAACATGGATGGAACTGGCGGGCATTACCCTAAGTGAAATAACTCAGAAGCACAAAGTCAAATACCACATGTTCTCTCTTATAAGTGGGAGCTAAATAGGGGTACACATGTACATACAGAGTAGAATAATAGACATTATAGATTCCAAAAGGTGGCCAGGTGGAAGGGGGGTGAGGGATGAAAACCTATCTATTGGGTACAGTATACACTATTTGGGTGATGGATACACTAGAGGCCCAGACTTTCACCATTACACAGTATATGCATGTAACAAATCTGCACTTGGACTTGCCAAATCTATTTAAAAAAAAAAAAAAAAGACTACATGAAACTGGTACCAGCATTTCTTTGTAGATATTGGAAAAACAAAAGATTTGTTTGAAAAGTAAGTAAAATTAAAATTAACGGTAAGTTTATTTTATATTTGCCAAAATCTAGGTTATGCTTATAAGTATGTGCTAATTCTTAGGGGCAACAAAAAATTGAATGAGGTTTTGATTTTTTTTTTTTTGTAATGATGGTATACCCTCAAATTTGGCCTTACACGCACCTTAACAAAGAGCGTTCTTTTTAGGAAAAAATATTCTAAGGCATCATCTGTTTTCGGGGGGGGGGGGGAATGTTCTTAATCCTTTGATATGCAAATCATTTTCTCCAGAAACATCTATTATGTCATCGTTCTTGTCAATTTTCTTCTCTTCTTTGACAACTGGACTGACTGCCAGATATTTTCACTGGTCACTGGCCTTGCCTGTGATAGGAGCAATTTTCCAATAACACTTTAACTACATTAAATGTAGCATAATTTGCAAGATTTGTAGTTTTCCTCTGCAGCCAATTTATGCTGGATTTGCAACAATTTCCAGCAGTCAGTGAAGGATTAACCAATAAAATGTTGACAGCAGGCAGGGATTGATCTAGTGTTAAATGCAGAAGGATATCTGAGTGGAGACTAATTTTGTAAGTGGTCAATTAGTTTTTGAGTGAATAGCTTTGTGTTATGCTTTTGCTTTTTGATGATTGAAGCAACTAGGTTAATTAAAACATCCTTAAGTAGGAGGATCTGTCTTCATCCCCCAATTATACATATAAGAACTTAGAATATGCTAACCCTAACTCTGACCACATGTGCTAGTGTGGCAATTCAAAGCAATGGAAAGAGGACAAAATGAATTAGTTAAAAATTGGTGTTGGAAACTGGCCAACCATTTGGAGAAAAGAAGTAGATTCCCAAGCTCATCCCATATGCCACAATGCATTGCAGACAAATAAGACATTACAAAAAAAAAGAAATCACAAAATCACAGAGAGAAAAAAGGTGGATACATAGCTATGGAAGCAGGATAGGCCTTTCTAAGTAAGTCAGAAAAGGCAGAAAACAGAACACTGAGCTTTGGTTATATTTCTCAAAATCTGGTCCAGAAGGTTATAAACCAAGATGTGTATTAATGGTAACTATCCCTGGGTGCTAGAGTTACCAGTAGTATCTGGGTCTCTTCTTATTCTTTCTCTTCCATATTTTGTGTACATTTGCTACAGACAATGTACATAACTTTTGTAAAATGGCACTGTGATAGAAACTACCAACAGGAAAACAACTATATAATTGTATCGGAAATAGTGGGAAGGAATCAACAAGGGCCAATTTCATAAATCAAGAAAATTGATGTTTTTCTCAAAAGGAAGTAAGTTATTAAAGGGCAATGACCGTGTGTTTATGGGGCTTGTTTGTATTTCAGTTCTGATAAACTAACCCAAGTCCTTTGCAAGATTTGGCAGAACTGTGTGCAGCTGGTTCATGGATTGTGTCTCCTTCCCATCTCTGTGTCTCATCATGAGCACAGGCCAAGTCATTCAAGTTACTGTTCTCTGAGTAATATTTCACCTTGTCAAAGTGACTTCATAATTGCTAAATCTGGTGAACACTTTGCCTACAATCCACTTTACTACTTTGCAGCATTTTACAATGAGACCATTTCCTTCTTAGAACCTTATGATTCCTTACCTTTTAATACTGGATACTGTTCCCATCCCCCTCAGGCCTGTCTTTTCTAGTCTGCTTTTTGGCTTTTTGTTCCTTTTTCTGTCTCTTGACTATTGGTGTTCCATTTTCATGCTTCCCTGGACAGTTTCATCCAACTGCCACCTAAATTCTATGTACTTCTAGGTTTGTACCTTTCGTTGGCCTGTCTCCCCATGTCTCCACCCACAGACCTCTTCAGTTCCACATGTCTGAGCAGATTCATCTCATTCTGTGTGTCCCATCTCAGTGCGTGATGTTACTGAATGTCTGGGCCAGGGGCCCCAGAAGCAACCTTGACTCTCTGTTTCCCTTATTCCCCACGTTCAGTCAGTCACCAGGACCCAATGGTGGTACCTCCAAGTGTGTCATTTTTCACTGTCCACACTGCTGTTACCTAACACCCTTATCTCATGCAGTCTCCTAAGATGTCCTACCAATAATCTCCTTGTGTTATGAGTCATCCTTTATTTTTAGTACATAAAGAAAGAACCACTCATGACTGTTCATAGCAATAGTATAGCCAAAAAGTAGAAATAATCCAAATATCCATCAACTGATGAATGAATAAATAGATGTAGTATATCCATACAATGGAATATTCTTTAGTAATTAAAAGAACTGAAGTACTGGTATGTGCTATAACATGGAAACATGTTATAAAACATTAAGCTAAGTGAAAGCAGCCAGTCACAAAAGAACACATGCTGTATGATTCCATTCATATAAAATGTCCCGAATAAGCACATTCAAAGAGACAAAGTATAGTTGTGTTGGCTAGGGGTGGGGGATGAGCAGCGATAGCTAATGGAGATGGAGTTTCCTTTTGGGTGAGAAAAGTGTTCTGAAATTAGATCATGGTGATATGAATATATTAATAATAAAAACTGTTAGATATGCATTTTTAAAGGGTAGGTTATAAGATATGTGAATTACATCTCAATAAAGTTGTTTAAAAACAGCTCATTTTTTAGTATAAAATAAAACTTTCTTTGTACAAATTTAGAAAATTCAGATGAACAAGAAGGAGAAAATCTAAAATCACCAATAATCTAACCACCCTGAAATCGATATAAATTCAACCATATATAAATTTCTATATGTTTTTATATATATGTACGTTTATATCCATATCATTCTAGGTTTTTTTTGCATATGTGTACTTCTGTTTTATAAAAATTGGATCATACTGACCCTACTGCTGTGTAATCCGTTTTTCATACTTTAATGATGTTATTTCATTATTAAATAGTGTATGCTACTTTAATAGCTACATGCTTAACCAGTCCCCTTTGTCAGATATATTAATATTATACAGACTGTTTCTGATGTTGGTATGATATACAATTATTCAGTGAATATTCTTGTACCTAAATCTGTATACAATATGATGGATTTATACTTTTCCATGAGTATGAAGTTCTTTGAAAAAATATGTACCTGGTTGTTACTTCCCTGCCCTAATAGATTTTATAGTTTTTTATTATCTACCATCTTAAATTGAAATTCCTAAACCTGAAATACAGGTTCTTCACTAACTAGACCTACATTATCCTTCTAGCCATATCACCTACAGTTTCTTCCTTAAGACCCTTTACTGATGATGAACTATTCAGCATTCTCCAAATACATCATATTTTTAAAGTTTCTATACTTTTAAAGCATTTCCTTAGTCTGGAAAGGCAGTTTTGGCCTGGTGGTAAAATTACCACTAATTTCTGAAGACTCAGCTGAGATGATGTTCCACAAAGCATTCCATGGTCCTCCTGGCACTACTAGTCACTGTTTCTTCTGTGCTCCCTGGTTCCTTGGACATACAGTATTATAGTGCTTATCATAGGGCACCATCGCTTAATACTTTCATTCCATCCTTCATATCCCGGTAGAAGGTTTTGAAGATTGTATTATATTCTTTGTGACCTTAGCACTTCACTTGTGCCACATGCACGCGCACACACACACAGTCGATGCCTACCATATATTTTTTAAATTCTTTATTTTGAAATAATATATAGAGATTATAGAAAAATATAAAAATAGTACGTTGAATCCCATATATCCTTCACCAGCTTCCCCTAATGGTGACATTAGCTGCAGAGCTATATGGGGCCAAGAAGAGGACTCTTTAGGGAGCAGTGAATTTTAAGAGATAGTATCAGTACAATGAAGAACAGCAGAAGGTCAGGAAGAATCTGTCTGTAACTGGAAGAAACAATGTAGGAAGGCAGATGGAAGAAAAAGTAGGCTATTGTGAGGGTTTTTATTTATTTTCTTTTTCTTCTTTTAAAAGATATTTAGAGATATTTGAAGGTCAGGTGGTATGGCAAGATGAGAATGCTAAAATCCAATATTCATGTTAAATGGGAAGCATTGCAGAGGCAGAAAGAATAATCTAGAGTATAGGTTGACTGAATAGAGTTGTTAGCATTTGAGAAGAGAAAAAGTGAGAACACAGAGATAGATTGGGGATGTATGGAGATTTAAAAAAAAAAAAAAGGAAAGTTCAGTGAAGTCCAGCCACATAGGCTTTAGAGAAGGAAAGTTTTATAACAATTTGTGAGACAGCAAGAAGGGGTGAATGGTATGGTTTAAATTAAATCAAATTAAAATTGATTTGCAATTGCCATGGTAGAATTTTCATAATTTTCTCACCTCTCTGTTTTGTTTTTCTCACCAATTGCTCTTAATGTTTATTAATGCAATTGCTTTTAAATATTGATATTATATAATAAATTATTTTAATTCAAAATAATTTGTAGATTGTTTTTAGGTTTTCTCCTTATTTTTTTTTTTAATTTTAGCGTATTATGGGGGTACAAGTGTTAAGGTTACATATATTACCCATGCTCCCCTCCCCCCTCGAGTAAGAGCTTCACCTCTCTGTTTGAAATAACATATTGTTTCAAAATTGTTTTTGAAAATCAAATTATATTGTATAAGTAAAGGAAGCATTCGGTGTGCTCATTCTTATCCAATGTAATAGGGTGTCCATAATGAGATGAATGGAAGGCCAGTGGAAGAATATTTGAATCTAGGATTAGAGTTGGATTTGACAGGAGAAGCAATTAGGAGCAACTGTAGGGGAAGGTCTCCTGTCAAAGACCTAATAGAATAACATTCTCCCTGTGTGTACTTAGCAAATACTTGTTGATAGACATGCTGGCTGGTAACTAATTACAACATGATGACCAAAGACCAGCTTCTTGGAAGTAGGGTTGTTAATACAGGAATAGAATACCAGGGGAGTTTGAGTAATTTCCTTCCCTGCAGATGTTTATACTAATGTGGATACTCAACAGTCTAAGATAATTTGGGAAAAAACCTGCCTAAAAGTAGGGGGTAAATTAAACAACTTTTAAAGGACATCACTATTCCTATTTCTTTAATCATGTCATATGAACAAATCTGTAAAGTGCCCATTTTTACCCTCATCCAGCTATAAGTGTGAGCTGTCTTTTCTTTGGACTGTTCTCATATGAAATATTACAATGGAAATCCTAACTCTTTGTTATTTTCAATATCCTTAAAAATTTGATAGCTTGGCCAAAAGATAGAGTATCTCAATAACACTGGAATATCCCTGAGGAAGATATTTATCTCTGAGGCTTTGTGTCATATCAAAAATAACTTTTCTCAAATATTCTACTGACATTTGGGACTGTTTTGTCTTCAAATATGAGGATGAAAGAGTTGATATTTATTCCAGTAGTTTCTGGCTATAAAAACAAAATTATGAAGGGATTTCTACTGATTTACCACAAACACATAACAGATTTTTTTCTTGGTTTTCTTCCCCTTGACTCTTACCCCTAACTTCTGCTACCTAAGTACATCTATCTTCTATAGTAAAGTTTTACTGGTTCACCTCAAGCTTGTAATAAACATACTTCCTGTTTTCTTCACTTCAAATTCTGTTCCTGATATATGCTATCTCTCTGAGGAATTCCATCTTCAACAATAAGGTGAATAAATTTCTCTGCTTTCAGCATAAATTTATGAATATTTATTAAAATTGTATTTATTTTTTCATTTTCCTTTAGATTTTAGGGTGCCTGGATAGGGTATTTTAAGTGCTTAAAAGCAATTCATCAATCAGTTACTTATGTGAGACAGTAATTAAGACTTACTTTATTTCGTATTATTTTCATTTAAATTTTCTAAAGATATGCATAATGAGAGTATCTAGTTTTAAATGGGGCAGGTCCAACAATTTTGCCCATTTCTTTGGCTTAGTCATTTTTAATTCTGGCCAATACAACTGGCCTAAAATAGAAGCGGAACTCTACTTCTGCATAGCCATGATGTGCAAAGGTGATGTTCTTTCACAACTGTCATGTTGAATGAAGCCAGAGCCATGCTGCCAACCTTTTAAAAAAATCTTTTCATATTAAACGTTTTTTTAAAAAAATCATTTTAGTGTGTTTATTTCAATAAATTGTTGGAATAGCCAAACCCTTTTGATTTCTGTGTAGTGTGGATATTTTTTAAATAATTAAAAATAAAATGAAAAACAATTTTCTTGGTTCTGGTGGTTCTCAGAAGATGTAAATAGCCAATTCCAAAACATAAACGCCTTTAGTTGTATTTCTCTCTGCAGTATATCTCAACTCTGTTTTCTTAAAACTTAGCTTTTTATGTTTAAAATGCTTAATTTTTTATTAAAAACTAAATATTTGGGTTAGCTAGAATTTTTGTATTCCTTTCAAGTCTGCATCCTGAGCCATACTCCAGTGTCATGTGGAAAATGTTACCAAAAAATAAAATGATGTCACTCTAGTTTTCAGAAGCTATGATTTATACTTATACAGATAGGATGGTTTTTATTTAGTACAGGTGTTTGCATGCTGGTTGCTCTAAGGTATTTTTGGCATTTGTTAAAAATAGACTTGGAAGTAACATCAACCCTAAAATAAGAAGCAAATACATTGTCATAGTGAGGGTCATGACGAGGGGTTATGGGCCCCAGGTTACTGCCACTATGGTATGAGCAAATGTTGTGGAAGATTTTGAGGGCTCAGGTGTAGAAGTCTGGCTGGGTTTCAATGAAAAACATAAAGTTTGATTCAGTCCACCTTGTAAATGGAGCATTTAGTCAGTGTTCATGACTTTGTACTTATGTGAATAAATTACTTGATTTTTTTACCTGTTTTTTTTACAGAGATAAATCTTTCCTTTCGGCATAAGATAAGATGCCAGACTCTGATCATTTTTTAAATTTAACATGCTAACTCATAGAAAATCATTTAGCTATAAATAATATACCTTATACATTATTTTCATTGAAAAACACATCATATACCAAGCCAAGACTGAGACTCCAAGATGAAATTTATTGAGTCCTGGAACTATGTTCCAGGTACTCTTCTAGGTTCTGGGGGCACAGTGGTGAACCAAGCACAAGCCCTGCCCTCATGGAGCTTACTGGCAGGGGCAGTCAGTACACAGGGAAATACATTTCAGGCAGTCAAAAGTGCAATGCAGAAAAATACATCAAGAGTAAAAAAAATGTCAGTTATAAACCATTTGGTCTACATCATTCTTATGACTTTCTCTTTCCCTTCATTTAGTCAAATGAGAAGATGGCATATTTTATTATTTGAGACAGATTCCCTGTGTAGCTAGTTAAAATAATTGGTTATAAAATATTATAGTTTAGTTTGTTACTATTACTATTATTAATATTATTGGGGCATTTTAGTTTTTAAAGTTTTCTGATCAAAGAGTATGTTTCAATTTTCATAAAAGAAGCCAAAGCAATTCTTGAAAAGTATTCCTAATAAATAAATTTGATAATATATTTGCAACGATCATTAAAATATTTTGTATCATAAAAACAATTTCATATTATTTTCATCATATCTTTGAGTTTATTCTTATTTTTGTATCATATCATCAGCCAATATTAGTTGTCTACTGTCTGTTGACATCAGCTTACTAGACTATGGTACCTCCGAAGGCAGAGACTTTGTCATTCATTTCCACATCTCTGGAATCTAACATAATTAGAACACAAAAGGTGCTCAACAGATTCTTATGGAATGGATTTAAACTGAATTACTCTCCCAGACCTTATCCCCCCACCCCTTTCTTGGTTTCATATCATATCACTCAGCTGTCTGCTCCCCACCCCATGTGACCTCCATCTGCCCCTCCACCAGCCCTTTGTGCTCTGCTCTTGGAACCCTATGGATTTCTCCCCTAGATCCCTTGTCGGTTTCCAGCCCTGAGTGTATCTTTGGCTTTTCTTGGATCTACTCTAGAGCTGGAAATTGTTGCTAAAATTAATCATGAAACTTACCAACTGCTTCTACCTCCTTTCATGCTATGTGACTTCACCTGGGCCTTTCTCTGCTGATTAGAATTTCATTTATTTGTTGTTGATTGATTTCCTATCTCATTCCTGACCAAAATTAATCCCTGTCTTTTTGTTCAAGCTCCAATCTCATCTTCCCCAAACTGTGCAGAAGACCTCACTTTTACCATACCACGAAGCTCAAGAATGTCAAAGCAAACTCTGCTTCTCATTGGTTTATTTAAAAATGTCTTTGCAATTTTATTCATCTTTTGTCTTTTTATTATTTCTTAGAAGAGGACATACTTGGTCTTAGGATAAAACTCAGAGTTATTATCTTGGCCTGCAGGACTCTGCTTCTCCTCCCTCTCCATCCACTTCTCCAGCAGCAATTCCTCCTTGCCCACTGTGCTTTAGCCACACAAATCTCCCTTCCACTCATCAAGCTTTTTCCTGCCTCTGGTCTTTGCATATGCTGTTTTCTTAGCCTTGAAAACTGTCCTCTATCCACTCCCAAACATCCTCTCTCTGGCCCCACCACACACACATGCCCACTGGCTGATTTCTAGCCATCCTCAGATCTCAACTTATAGGTCACTTTCCTGCAAGAAGTCTTCTGTGACCTCTATTATTCTCACTCATGACCTTTTGGACTTTTTCTTTGTGGCTGAAGCATAGATCATAATTGTATCTTCATTGTGGGCTATTTAATATTTTCCCACTGTATTCTGAGTTTCCGGAGGAAGGGGGACCAGTCTGTGATAGTCACCTCAGATAACCCTGCTTAGTGTCTGCCATGTAATAGGTATCCCAAAGACAGTTGATGACTGAATTGCATCCTCTCCTATTTCCTGTTTCCTCAGGGTCTTTGCAGCCTCATATTTGTCTCATGTGACCCTTCTACCATTTCTTTTCTGCTGTTTCTTTTCCATTTCTAAACTTTACTCAGTTCTCCTCTTTTTCAATAATGCCCCCAATTCTTTGTGTTATTATATGGTGATAACAGTTTTATTTTATTCTCCTCCAAAGTTACAAATTGTACAAATTGAATTGTGGCCTCTCAAACGTAAGTTTGGGATGAAGCAGCTTCTGTAAATTATTTAAATCTGTAAACAGTTCCTCTTTTGGCCTACGGAACAATATTTAGAGCATAATTAGCACATACAAAGTTCTTAAAGGGGGGAAAGGAGATTTGTTCATGAAATAAGACAATGTTGTGCATTTAACAGGTATTTTTTTAAATGTCACTGTGTGCCAGGCACTATACTAGGCATTAGGGTATGATGATTAACAAGGCAAATAGAATTCCTACCCTCAAGGAGCTTACAGTCTAGTGGAGGAACCGGATAATAAACAGTTATACAACTAGACAAGAGAATTGCAGGTTATAGTAAGTGTAGGGAAACAAACACGGAGTTGAGAGAGTTCACAATGGAGGCTACTTTTGATGGGATTGGAGAAGCTTCTGTGGAAAGGATGGAGAAATGAGGAAGTAGGGGAATAGCACTCCAAGCTGAAGGAATAGAATTTAAAGGCCTAAAGGAGAGAAAGGGCTTGGCATATTCAAAAGATGTTGGCTTCCTGGCTTGATCTTAATGAAGAAGAGAGTCACAGGGAGAGCTAGATCGGGTAGAGTCCCATACATTTCATAGTAAGGAATTCAGATGATAATTATCCTATAGTAATAGGATGCCACCAAATAGCCTTAAGCAGGGAAACTACATGATCTGATCTCTGCTTTTCAAAATTACCATGGCTTCTGTGTGGGGAATGTTTTAGAAAACAGCTAGAAAGGATCAGGACAGCCAAAGAGACTGTTGTAGAAGTGTAGCGGATAGATGAGGTTGAGTTGGGTTATGGCAATGAGATAAAAGTGGAAAGCCCTAAGGTATGTTTTGGAGGCTAGAATGCACAGAATTCTGTGATGTATTGCATGTAAGGGGTGAGATAAAGGGAGGAAGCAAAGATCATGGCTGGAATGTTGGCTTTAGTAACAAGGTAGACAGTTGTGCCATGGGTGAAATGGGGAAGTCTGAGGGGAGAACAATGTGCTTGTATGTGGGTTTTGGGGAGGGCAGAATCAAAGGCTCAGTTTTGGTTATTTCATTTGAGAGGCCTAGTTGGCACCCAGTGGTAGATGCCAAGAGGTCTGGAGCTCATAGGAAAAGCCTGGCTGCAGATGGACTGTCAAGAGACAGTGGCCTACATATGGTTTTGAAACTGGAAGGGCTCACTTACATGGAGAGAGAAAAGAGAAGGGGGCCTGATTTAAACCTGGAGGCTTTCCAGCATCTAGAGGTCAGGTGGAAGGGCAAGAGCCAACATCGGAAATTGAGGAGAAGCAGCCAAGGAATGAGTAAGAGGAAAACTCTGAGAAAGTAGCCCCATGGAAGCCAAGAGAAGGAAGGATTTCCAAGGTCAGCAGATGGAGCAAGGTGAGGGCAGAGACAGGAGCTGACATACCTCCACCTGAGATTCTTAAACATTTTGTAAAATTTCTCCTTTTATATAGTCACTCCTTATCTTTAGAAATTAAAGTTTTACATGTCTCACTAGCTTTTTTTTTTAGTATATAGAAATAGCAAGTATTAATATAAGCACTGTGGCAAACACGTGAGCACTCTCCCCATCTTGGTGTTTCTTCAAAGGTTCAGTATCAGGCCCTGCTAATTACAACAATCCCAAGCTTCTTGCTTTAGGTCCACACCCTTCATGACCTGGCTTAGTTGTGTCTTCTCCCACTCCTCCTTCTCTTGAACTCTTAGCTCCATTTAGACTAATTTCTGTGCTTATTCCTTCCTTATGCTCCAGGTACTGTTATGGACAATGGGAAAATCATGGTGAGCAAAACAGACTTGGTCTCTGCCATTGCGGAGACTGTTTTTTCAGTTAATGAAGTAATTATACAGATACTCAGTTACAAAATGAGGTTAAAAAGGATGAAGGCAAGAGATGATGGAGGCTCAGATTTGGGAAGCAGCAATGGAGATGAAGAGGGGCAGATAGGTATGAGAACTTTTTCAAGAGATAAAATGGACAGGATTTGGTAATTGGTTGGAGACCAGGGTTAAAGGGAAGAGAGGGGTATCAGGGAGAGCTCCTGGATTGCTGCTTCCAGGTGGCTGATGCGCCAGTCACGGAGAAGCCATCCTTGGAAAAGGACAAATTTTGAGGGAGATTGATCATGAGTTCACCTTTATCCATGTTGAATTTGGATATCTCACGTCTGCTTCCCTGAATAATTTATCCTTAGATAATTATTCTAACTCCTTTAGATTAATAATGTTAGCAATTTCATATGCTTCATCCTAATACTTACTGTCAATATTTTCCATTGGCACTTTAAGTTATACTGTGTTTCTCTAATTGCTTTATGTGTCTTCTAAATGAGAATAGAAAATCGATGTGGGTACAAAATACATGATTATTTTGTTTATATAACTGATAACACTTGATAGAGCATAAGGTTATACAGTAGTACCATATTTAGATTACCATTGTTACTAAGTGATTTCCTTGAGACACAGACTCATAATGGGTTCATTCATAATCTACAAACATTCATTACACAACAAATATCTTTCAGGGCAACAGGAATGAGTGAATTTATTAACAAGAAGTGAATTATGTACTCTGACATACTAGAGGAATGTGTTTCTTATCTGGAACTACTTTCTAATTAAAGTCGTGAATCTTCTACCATTACTGTGTTAAGTAGTCTTTAACTGGACCTCAAGTAAAACATAAGGATGATGAACCCTCAGGAGTTTTCCTAGTCTTAAATTTTGCTTTCTGTGAGTTTTTCTTTAGTATGTTATAAAACATCATCTAAATTTGTGTCTTTAATAGAATTTGATAGCCCTCTTCATACTGTTTCTCAAATTAGCCTAAGAGATTTCAGCATTGGAAAATTGGGATTTTATTTTCCCAGCTGTTTAAATGTAATATATTTGAAGACAGAGGTACTATCCTGTAAGTTTATAGCCTAAATAAATCTATTTTAAAGGTGTACTGGTCAGAGGCCAGGAGGCATAATGGGATGACATATGAGCTATTCACATTTGAAGACCTGGCACTAAATTCAACTCAAGATGCCAGGAAAATGACTTTAGAGGTGTCAATTTGCTGGAGTCCTTGGTGGGCATCTGAGAACATCACACAACTGCTGTAAGGTCTAACATAATGTATCCTCTATAAATTATATTGCCACGTTAGCCACCTAAGGTACAAAAGGGCAGTTCGAATGACTTCAGTAGGCATTCCAAAATCTTGTTTAATGAGTAATAAGAAGTACAAGCCTGTCTACAAGAAGCCCAGCCTAATCTAAAGGGTTATATATAGGGCTGGGAGTTGAAACTTAAGCTTTTCCATTTCTCTAATCTTTATCTGGCTCATCAGTTATTCAGCAAGTATTTACTTAAGCCCCTTTTTCTGAGCCTTTGTCATTTTAGGCATGGATTTTATAACAAGACCAGTAACCTTTCTTCTCCCTGGCTTCAGGTCTCCTACAAATGCCAATAATAATATTTCAAAGAAGTGTTGTGAAGAATTTATTAGTACTCAAAAAAAAATACTATGATAACCCTGTCTCGAATATGTATAAAATCATCTCTTCAATAATCCCAAGATACTTAATTGGACTGCTTATCTGAAGATCTTTTACTTTTTTTCATTTGCATTTGCCAAGAATTTGTCTAGTAATTATGCACTCAGTTTCCATTTGAGTAGCTTTTTGAATTAGTTAAAAGACCATCATCATTAATTCATATTTAATATCTGAATCTAAGGTTTCTTTATTATAGTAATATATTGTGTATAGAAATACATTGTATGCTAGCCAGAAACATCACTTAATTTGAGAAAGCATAAAATGCTCAAAGGTACCAGTCGGACTTTGATTTTTATTGTGATAATATATTTCAGTAACTTATAGACTTAATGTCTATTAACTTGACCCATTTAGTTCTGTTTCCTTTGCATTTAGCATCAGTCCTTTGGACAAAATGGTCTGGTTAATGATTTTTTATCAAAGGAGGCTCAAACCAGGACAGTCAAGGCCATGACAACTGATGAGGTATAGTCCTAGGCAATATAGGTCCTCTTTCTCTCCCCAAGAGGATGGTTAAGTCAGAAACTAAGCTGTACATGGATCTGTGGCATTTCTAAGAAGTCCATCTAATTTGCTAATGCTCCAGACTGCTTCCAGGCTCTCTTCTTTCCAGTGATCCTATAGTTGGCTTGGGACATCCTTCATGGATTGCAAGATGCTGAAAGACAGACAAACAGTTTTTCACTTTACCCCTCTGAATCCCAGTATCTTTTTCTTTTCCTCCAACTGTTAGGATCCCAGGACCCTCATCTTAGTGAGAGTCTATGATGTAACCCTCTACCCCAGCATCCCAAGTTCTAGGTTATGGCCTTTGGCCCTTTGATGGCTCATGAAGTCATTCCATAAAGAACCAAGGTGAATTAGAGACAAATTGAATTTATTTAACTGACAAGGCGATTTCAGATTAAAATATATTTAATAATATATATATATACATATATATTTTAATCATTCATTATTTCTTAGAATTAAAAATTCATTTTTTTTAAGACAGAGTCTTGCTCTGTTGCCCAGGCTAGAGTGCAGTAGTGTCATCATAACTTACTTTAACTTCCAACCCCAGGGCTTAAGTGATCTTCCTGCCTCAGCCTTCTGAGAAGCTAGGACTACAGGTCCCTACCACCATGACAGACTAATTTTTTTAAAAAAAATTTTTGTAAAGATGGGGTCTCGCGATGTTGCTCAGGCTGGTCTCAAACTCCTAGTCTCAAGTAATCCTCCTGCCTTGGCCTCCCAAAGTGCTAGGATTATAGGTGTGAGCCACCAGGCCCAGCCAAAAATTCATTTATTTTATAAATCTTTATTGAATACCTGCTCTGTGTCCATACTAGAGCCTGGGTATACAATGAGGAACAAAATAGACAAAGACTCTGCCCTAATAAATTATCCACCCTAGTAGGGAAGTAAAACAGTACACAAATGACAAAAAAAAAGATGATTACAGACTATGGTAAGAAAGACGAAGGCAGTAAGCACCGTAGTGTGATATAGACTAAATAGATGAGGAGGAGGTACCTGGGGAAGCCTTTTGGAGGAGGGGGCATGTGAGGTGAGAATGGAAAGATGGGAAGGAGCCCCCGGTATGAAGATGTACTTGGTGGGGTTGGGAGTGAGAGTGGGGGGAGGGCTAGATAGTCCAGATAAGGAACTGGACAGGCAAAGGATTCAAAGGAGAGAGAAAGGAGGCCAGCATAACTGGGGAGAATGACATGAGATGGCATTGGGAAGGGGGGCAGGGACCAGATCATAGAGGAGGCCTTGTTTCAAAATTGAGGCTTTATTAGAAACGAAAATTCTTAAAATAGGCCATTTTTTATGAACCTGTTATCTTTTAGAGCAAATGAAAGGTGACAGTCCTAACCTTGAATGGCCAACCTGCATTCATAATCTGGAATAATTATAAGTAGAAGCCAGCAGCATGTTGAAAAGTATTTTATTATATTTAAAGGCCACTCAGTTCTCAAGTATTTATCACTTGAAAGTGGAGGAGTAGAAAAGTTTAAAAGGCTGCATCAATATCATTTGAGAAAATGAATAATTTAAAGAGAATGAAATCATGAATAATGAATTTTTAAAAAATCCTCTTTTGTGATTAGAGATTCATAATTTTCATTTTATAGCAAAATATCGTTGGCGACCATGCATTCCTGACTTACTTTATCTAAGTACAATTAGGCCCAACACATTAGTGCCTTGATGTGCAGACTTACGACTGGCTGCTTGTGTTGAAACCATTAAATTTTAATGTATTCAGCTTAAGCATAAGTGGTCACAGATGATTCATAATGCTGCTCCCTGCTTTTGGTGAAAATGATCGTCAGCAAGAGAATTGTCCCCAATGGCCACACTTATCTTCGTAGTTGATTTCCTAAACATTTTTGTGTCTGTAGGAGACTAGGAGTAAACACTGCACAGCTGATGGGTAAAGTACTATGATAATTGCTCTGAAACCACAGGATATTTGATGATGATAAAGTAGAACTCTGTAACTCTTGACATTTTATTTTTTAATTCCTGGTGTCAGGAGGGTGCAAGTGATATGAACTACTCTTTAAGAATGGAGTTAGCCAACCATAATTTTTTTTTTCTTTAAGAAATATATGCCAAAAGTAGCCGTCAGGATTATAACCGCATCATTTAGCTGTCGGGCCTAGAAACGGAATAAGCTAGCAGGCTTGCCTGGCTGAAGCTTTAGATAGCAGCCTAACCTAGTAAAAATAGGATTGTGGCTTGGGCATATGAGACTTAAAAGCCTGGGAATTACTTATATGTTCACCTGACCTAACCACTATCCAGGTACTGAGAAATCTCAACCAAATATGCTACCAGCTGAGTTTACTTACCTTTTGTAACCCATAAAGACACATGTGATCTCCAGAGTTTGAAGTCCCTCATTACCTTCAGAAAAAACTGCTGATTATCTGCTGTGACTCATGAATCCCTTCATAATCTGGCTTCTGTGTCTCCGGGCCCTTCACTCTCACTTGCTACCAGCAACTGATGCTGTTATTAATATCATTCTCGCCTATCTGCAGCTCTCCCAGAAGGAAGCATGTCCTCTCTGTCTTCAGGTCTCCCTTGTCCCCAGGCAACTTGCTCCTTTGTCTACTCCAGCTAGCTGACTCCTGTAGTCCTTCATAACTCCAGCATTTTCTAAGGCACTCCCTATACCCCTCTTTATCAGTTTGCCCAGCATACTCTGTATCAAGGATAGCATCACACTACAAAGATCTGTTACCCCTAACCCAACTCTGCTGTGGCTCCTTCAGGGTAGGTATTGCATTTGTGGCTTTGGTACCGTTAGCTCTTAGCACAGAGTCTGCACATGGTAGACGCTCAGTGCTGGATCACGAGTGTATGGCCTGCCTCTGATATTATGTAGAACAACTGGACTTTCTCCAATCCTGTCTAGGGATCATACTGTATTATTCTAGGTAGGAACAAGATAACCAAACTTACTTCAGTCTTCCCATCACATTACAATTTGACTGCTTCTCTTTGTAAATCAAGACACTTTTACAAACCCTTATTTAAATGAAGGAACATAGTCTAAACTTGCTATAACTCTGTGAAATCGTCACAAGATACATTTATTGACTATTATAAGATTAGCCATATCTGTGTATAGGCTTTGATTCAGGTGCTCTGAGAATTGCTTTTATTCAAGCAATTCTCTAATTCACTAATAAGATAGTGCTGCTGCTTACTTTCCTTTCCCCCATTCACTGTCGCTTTGGTAGATGTACCAAGGAAACAGTCTGTCTCATTAAATACAGCTATAGTATTTTAGGACTGGAAGATAAATCTAAAAGTCTCCATTCTAATACTCCAGGCCCTTCTGTATCTAAAACCACCCCAGAAAGATAGATGTTTATTCTCAAGCATCTCTGGGGATAGGCCTCCACAGCCCTCTCAATTATGTGTTCCATTATCTCAGCAGCCTTCTCATCAGGAAGGTTTTTTCCCTTAATGTTTAACTTTAATCCCTCCTGTTGCAATTTAAACTCATTTCCTTTTGTCCTGGCTTCAGTGGAAATAAAAAACAAATACTCACCAGTACCTACCCACCCCTGTTCGTAATTGAAGATGTCTGACTTCCCCTAGGCAGCTTTTCCTTTCTAGTGCTAAAAGGGCCCAGTTTTGCCTTTTTCTCCTTATGCTATTTCTTGAAGACTCTTCCCTCTAACACTTTCTTTGTTCTTATTGCAGCAAGTATCAAGGACCATACATTTCAGTTCTCTCATTTAACCCTGCAGTTCATTTTTTCAATCCGTTAACTTTCAATCTGTATGATCTTAGTAAACCACCTAACACACTGAAGAAGAATTGATGGGCTCCATTATAAAGTGCTTTAGAGTTTGTGGAATTCTTTCTCTAAGTGAACTGCTACCAATGTTCAATACTCTTTGCCCTCCTCCCATCTCTGCCTATGTTTTCCATGCTTAAGGGTGAAGTATTTTTCCTGTCTTACTTCTTGCTGCTAAGTTTAATGCAGCCATGACTGCAGTGTTTCTGAGTCCTGCTCTGCCTAGATAGCTCAGGGGATGGAGGGAGAAGGAAA
The DNA here is from genome assembly GCA_008750895.1 of Mirza zaza. NCBI lineage: Eukaryota > Metazoa > Chordata > Mammalia > Primates > Cheirogaleidae > Mirza > Mirza zaza. The sequence continues at coordinate 30,824 of VSMD01003399.1, forward strand.
GGGAACAGTAGTCTCTTTTACCTTTCCCAGATCCTAGAGGCAATAGCCACCTGAGTTGACAGAAACTACAGATTCCTAGCTCTTGGAACACTGATCTTTTTGGGACGCTGGGATAAGAATTAGGGAACAATATGAGAAGGATGATGAGCTGGAAAATAAAAAATATACCTTGGCCGGGCGCGGTGGCTCACGCCTGTAATCCTAGCTCTCTGGGAGGCCGAGGTGGACGGATGGTTTGAGCTCAGGAGTTCCAGACCAGCTTGAGCAAGAGCGAGACCCCATCTCTACTATAAACGGAAAGAAATTAATTGGCCAACTAATATATATAGAAAAAATTAGCCGGGCATGGTGGCGCATGCCTGTAGTCCCAGCTACTTGGGAGGCTGAGGCAGCAGGATTGCTTGAGCCCAGGAGTTTGAGGTTGCTGTGAGCTAGGCTGACGCCACGGCACTCACTCTAGCCTGGGCAATAAAGTGAGACTCTGTCTCAAAAAAAAAAAAAAAAAAAAAAAAAAATATACCTTGTGTCCACCACCTAAAAAATAGGAACTTCTCTCTGAAAACTTAGAAAAGAGATAATGATAAATGTGAATGAGGATTAAACAAAGTAAAACAGTAGGACAAAAGAGAAGAGGAAGAAGAGCAGGAGGAAAACACAGATGTGATCAAGTACAAAGAAGAAAAAAGTCCTTTAATTTGTGATGCTTCAACAAGAAAATATCATAGTAAGATTACTTAGTAAAATTAAAAAATAAATCAGTTTAAAATTCCAGAATAAGAACAGTGACTCAAATTTATAATATAATTACAGCAGTATTTTTCATTGATGGCTGTGTAGCCTATGTTATTAACTCAAAGATACCTCATGGACATGTTACCAGCAATTGTCTTTGTTGAATCAGATAGGCATTATTAATTTGATCCCTTAACAATTCTGTATTCTCTGACCTTTCAGGAATAATCCTGGACTGTGAATAGAGTTGCCACTGAAATTAGTTTAACATCAAAGTAACTTCAAAGTAGGAATAATAATAATAACTTCAAAGTAGAAATAGTAGTAAATTCAAAGTAGGAATATTAAGTAGTAGTATGTTTTCTTCTATTAATTGAAGATTATATTAATGATACTATGTGTTCCCTATAACAGTGCCATATAGGACATTTCAAAGAACATCTAATTGGCCCTTAGATTTACCATTGAAATCAAAGGAAGAAATTGATGTGCATGGCTGCTGGACTGACTATAGAGTCTCCTTAGTATATACAACAAGGTGATAACAAACATTAATTATAATCACTTTGGGAAGATTCCTTAAGGAGAGATTTCTTTTTAAATATGCGCATCTATTACCTAGGACTATTCAAAATTAACAACAGCTATTCAAAAGGAAATGAAATATATTGCTTTCTCTTGGTACCCTGAAAAAGCACCATTTGGCCTTCTTGTCTGAAGACTTCTTGTGTGAAGTTTCAGTCTTCAGACAAGACAGAATTCCATCTTCCCCCAAATTAAATTAATTGGCTTCCACTCAGTCAAATATAATAGGTGCCTTACTGTATGGCTTAGCTCTGAATCCTAAACTTAATGTGAAACATCTAACCTATAAAAACTTAAGCTTAGTATCTTAGAAATGTAGTTATAGGAGCCATAGAAAAGAGAAAGGAGACTATTTGTAATTTTTTACAAAACCAAAAAAATGCCCATTTTAACAACATACTGTTGATGCAATGGAGAGTATGAATACAGTGTAATTATTATTATAGAGTATATTTTTGAATTCATATTGCTAAAGCCCAGCAGGGGTGGGGGACCTGAGTCCTTGCAGCTACAGGTGGCTTTCTGGGTTGTTGCGGCCTTTTCACCGAATCCAAATTTTAGAGAACAAATCCCTTTATTAAGAAGGATTTGGTGTAAAGTTTGGATTCAGCCAAGGGGCCACACTTGGGGATCTGGAGGGCCACGTGAGGCTTCGAGGCTGCAGGAGTGTAAATCAGAGATAATGTCAAACGGTATTCCACGTGTTGAGTCATGTCTGGTGTCAAAATGGTAAGTTTAGATAATGATCAAAGAATTTGCAAGAATATATGTAGATACTCACTCAAATTTAGGCTCCCAGTTTTTCAGACGATTGTACATTTCACTTCAAGCTCAAACCCAGGTCAAGACCATTGGAACCTGAGATCTGGAAATGGGTATATTGTTAGGATTAATAACAGTTGCTTCATTTTAATTTATTATCACCCTATGGGCATCATTTTAAGAGACTGCTTTTAAAAGAATTTACAATCCTCGCAAACACGGGAGGTAAAGTCTACTTTGAAACAACCGTTCTATTTGGGCTACTTCTGATGTCATTCTGATGTAAAATTAAAACAGTTGATTAGAAAATTGAATTTTGATGACTTTTTTTATGGCTCATTATACAACTACTCTCTATTTTGGCATGTGTGGAGACAGTGCGGTGCTTTTGCCACCAAAGAAATGGTGTGTATTTTTGACCTCTTTTCCAGCACTTTAAAAGCAACAGCACTTTAAAAGCAATTTTTCATTCTAGTCTAGTGTAAAATTGATTCTCATGTGAATAACTCAATCCTCTATGCCTATTGAGTTGCATGTGTGGGTCAGTTTAGCCACAGTGTGTACTGTAAGTGATGGTGAAGGGAAGGAATGTCTGAGTAGGAGTGCAGTATAACATCTGTGCCAATCTGCATTCACTGCTAAAGCAGAGTCATGAGATGCGAAGTGAGAGCTTCTTTGAACAATGTTTACAGTGGGCCTTATTGCATGATTGGGGTGTCTGAAAAAGCAGCTAGCTTAAAACTTCAGATCTCTGTATGTTCCTGCCAATAAGACCAAATACTTACTGGAACTTATGCTTTATTCATTTTAGCTTTGAAAGATTTTTTTAAAAATCTTGCCTGGAATTTATCAATTTAAAAAATATATTTTATTGTGTTACTGAATCTTGCTTTAAAGATGAAGATTGTCTTCTTTTAAGTTCTCTCCTCCCCCTCTATGTTTTATTGGCAAATGAGAGAGAGAAAGAGAGAGAGAGAGATCCTTTTTTATTTGCATCTTGATTATATTACAGCGTAAGTTATCTGCTATAGATTTATTCTTACACTATTCACCCATAGCCCCCCTCAATCACATTTGTAATTCTCACCTATAATTTCTCTTGCATGTTTGACATCAGAAAGCATTTTAATATAATGTAAGCAAGAAATAATTAGTTGGAGATGATGTGTTGTGTTTTAGGAGCTTGATATATCGAGGCTAGCTGACCTGGATTTGTCTTCTAGCCTGCATTTAAGTTGCCATGTGATTTAGAGGAAGTAACTTAATGCTTCTGGGCCTCAGTCTTCTCATCTGAGACCATAGTAGTGTTGTGAGGAGGACTCACTGAAATAATGTATACAAGACACTTAAGCATAGGACACAGCCCATGGGAAATGCTCAATTCATGATGACTTTTTGTTTTATTATGATTATTATGATGGAAAGTGATTTATTCCTTTTTGCGTCAGATGTTCTAAAACTGCCATGGAAGATTACATAAAGAAATTCTTGGCTGTTACTTTAAAGCCCTGATCAATTTCTTCTGGAAAAGAGGTGAAAATGTAATGTGTGCTCATTCTATGATGAGAATAACAATCTCACAAATATTTCTATGTTGCCTTACCAGGCATTTGAGATTGAAAGCAGATCCAGCCTGTTTCTCCAAAAACTGAACTCATTGCTGGGAGATAATCTCTCTTTTTGAGGTAAAGAATGATTTGTACTAATTTTTTGGAACTAACACTTAAGAATCCCTGGCTGCAGAACTGCAGTGTAGATATATCATCAAAAGGAAATATTTGTGTAGTGTGGTGGATAAGGCTGCATGGAGACGTAAAAATAGCTTAATGGTTGGTATTGGGTATGCCTGTTTAAATCTAGATTCGACCTGCTAATTATATATCATTTGCTTCAGTGTTATTTCTAAAATGGTGGTCATATGCCTACTTCATAAGGATGCTGAAATATCACAAAGGATAACATATGTAATGTACCTTGACCTGGTATTTGGTACAAAGTAGGTACTCAGTAAATCCTAATTGTCCTCTGCTCTTCCTACAGTGTTTGACGTATTTCCGTGTAGAACTACCTCTTTTTTACTGACTTGCCCTGCTCTCTAGACTTTCCAACCTTGAGCCCTCATTTCTGAGCCATTCTCATGTTTGCTACTTGGTATGAGGAAGCCTGATCATGTCACATAATGAGTTTCAGGAATATAAAGGGAAATAGGTGGTAATTGTGTACCAGCTAAAACATTTGTGAGCTGGCAGAAAATGCATTGGTGCCAGGTAATGACTTCCTTCTCACGAAGTCTGCCGCAGTCAACAAAATTATGTTATTTAGTAGTTTATTTTCTTTTGTTATTTCTCTTGGCTCCTTGTCTTTTTTTTTTCATGGTACATGAAGATAGCAGAAATTGTTTTAAATTCTATATTTAGTTTAGAGCTGCCAGGTTGTGGGTATTCTCTTGCCAGTGAAGGAGAAAGACATACATGTCATCACTTAGGTTTTAATAGCCTGTCTTCAGGTTTGACTTGGAGACTTGCATAACAGCCAGCATCCAAGTAGGGCCGAAAGCAGAGCCCAGATCAATACAAAACATTAAGGCTATCAGCTCCCCTGATGAGGTATCTGTTTTAAGTATTACTCTAAAATATAGCTATAAATAAATCAAGACACCTCTCAGACAGCAGTTACAGAGTATTTATTTATACAGGTACAAGGTGAGAAGTGGAAGAGACTGTGTCCTAGGATCTGATTTGAATCACTTATGTACTATTGGGAAAAAAAAAAGAAAAACAAGGAGTGTGGTCTGCAGATAACATCTGGACCAGTTTTATCTCCATATGTCTATTTAGGTTTGTTTCCATTAGATGTAGATTCTGTTGATTTCTGCCTTATGGGTCACAGACTCCACTCTACACTTTACACATTCACATATTTATAGACATAATATTGATATGTACTGATGGGAAAGATTGGTTCTCATTGTTAAGATGTTGGCATAATGTTAGGTTGGTGATCAAGAAATGCTGCAGACAAGCAGTAATGCTTTTTAAAACTGATGTCTGTACTTCTGCTAAGTTGAAAAGATCTCACATTGTAATATATGTTTAAAATAATATATAATGCATAATATATATATTATATATCTATAATATATACATGTATACATTACATATGTATTTTTTAAAACTTCTAATGATAAGTTATTTCCTGGAAGACAGTAAATTTTGAGAGTACCATCAGCCTTAAAGTTCATTTAATAAAGAGAATCAAACATATGTGATAAAGACTTTCTGACCTAAAAATTAAAGAGGAATTGCTCTGCTGTTTGTTTGTTTCAAAGTAGTATCTATGATTTGAAAGGTAAAGATAAAAGAATTAGTGCCTTTCAAATTTAAACACTTATTTTCTATTTTTATAGCTCTGGTTATTATCAGTGTTATCTTTTTATTTTTTTAACAAGACAAATTAGTGATTCATTATTGTATGTATACAGTACATTTTTGCCAAAAAGTTATAAAATACATATGTTATTAATATAAAGACAAAACTTTCATATCAAAGATTCTAAATTGGCTTAAATTTCATTGAAGAAGAATGTGCCTTTGACAAATGAGAGACACATTTTTCCAAAGAAAAATTATAAGAACAAATATTAGATCCATTGTGTTAAGAGTATAAACAGCTACAATATAAGAACATAAAAAAAATAACTGTATAATGAGGAACTAAATTTCCCCAGGTTATATGTTCCTGCCCAGTGGTGGTTCAGTGGACAAGGAGGCCAATCAAAGGAAAAGGAGATAGGAATGGTACTTGGATTCTGCTCCCTTTCAGAGTGGAAGCCTGATGTCATGTTGATGCAGATTAATGCACATCTAATTATGTGCATTCCTTAAAGAATCCCTAAATCAGATCCAGTCATTCTCTGTTAAATACTTATGGTGAGCCTACCTAAGGTCCTATATGTATGCTTTTTTGTTCTATCTGATGATATGGTGCTCGTTATTTGACCTGAAAATAAATAAATTCATTCCTTCTCCCAGCAGTATTCAAACTCAGCTGAGTCTCTCCCTTCTTTAAACGTACTTATTGTACTTATCGCATATATTGCCCTGGATCCCAGGACTCTCAATAGTTGTTGCCGTTTCTCCTTCTTTCAGAGTCATGCCTTTCTGAAATTGTCTACCTTGTTATCTTTCTTAACCTCTGAGCAGCATTTGGCGCTGCTAACCACTCCCTCCTCCTTGCGCGCTCTTCTTCCCTGCCTTCACATCGCTTTCTACTGGTTGTCTCATCTTCTCAGCTGCTCCTTCTCAGCCTCTTGTGGGCTGCCCTTCTCTGCTTAGCCTGAAAAGTTGATAATTCCTTAAGGTTCTGTTCTACCTCTCTTTTCACTTACTATGTGATTTTAATTTATGTCATTAGTTACTGTCTGTATTTTGATGACTTCTAGATATGAATCTTCACCATGTCTTTCTCTCCCAAGTTCGAGATGCGTATATCCAACCACTTATTGGCCTTTTCCACTTAGATGTGACATAAGAACCTTAAGCTAAACATTTTTAGGTGTTGAATGCTTCATCTTCCACATCCAACCCTACCTCAAGCCTACTTCTTTTCTGTATTTCCTATCTCAGGATTAGTACTGGCACCTGTTTAGGTGCCCAAGCTAGAATCGGATTGACACATAAAGTCTTTTGTCTTGAACCATTTCTCTCTGTGCCCACAGCCACTAGCCTAGTCTAGGCCACCACTGTTGTTACATTTGCTTTGTTGCAGTAGCCTGTTCTCTCTTCCTCTAGTCTTTCTCCTTGAATACATTTTCTACATTTCAGAACTTGTAGAAAGAACCTCCTTGGCTTAAAATCTTACTTTATTGGCTCCCATTGTCTCTAGGATTAAGTCCAAGTTCTTTACCATGGTAACAGGTCCTTCATAACCTCATGATCTCATCATTGCTTTTTTGTCTAGCCTCATATCTCACCACTCCCCCTGCTGCTCCATGACATAAAGAAGCTGAATCTTCTCATTAAACATTTGTGTATGTCTTTCTCTCTCAAGCTCCTGCCTCTTCCTACCTTACCACTTTTTTTGGCTAGTTTATAATTGACTTCATTTCTCAGCTTGCATGATATCTTCTCTAGAAGTTCTTGCTGACATTCCCACTTCCTTCTTCCAATTCACCTTATCAAAGTTTTTTGTTTCTCCTAGGTGCCCCTATAGCTCACTCCTATCATAAACTTACCCTGATGTATTAGAATTGTCTTTTTACTCTCAAGTTTCCATTCTAGACTATAAATTTCTTAAGGTTAGAGATGGGCTTATCCATTGTTGAAACTTGTTAGTAGTTCCTGGAACATAGTGGGCACTTGAGAAATATTTCTTGGAATTAAGTGTATGCATGAATTACTGCAACTATTCCTTACTGTTTCCGTGGTGGTTTTGCCACTGTCATTATGTATTATATTTTCCCTCATTTTCAAAATCTCTCTTCTAATTTCATATGAGAGCTCAACTCTAAAACATGTTGAATAGTATACTCTGTTAAATGAAAAAGGGAAATACAGAATAGTATTATGGGATGCTTCCCTTAAGCAGGAAAGAATATAAGAAAATATATGTGTGTCCTTCTACAAGAATGGGTTTTTCTTTTTCTATGAAATAAAGTTTGAGCTCTAAAAAAAAGAAAAGAAAAAAAAAGAAAATATATGTGTGTCTGTTCATTTGTGCAAAAGAAATACAGAAAAGATAAATCAGAAACTAAAGAGATTGATTACCTACAGGAAGTTAATGGTAAAGGGGTAGGAAGAAGGGGGGAAATGGGAACAGGATAATATGGATGAGGAGGGAGCAACTCTTTTCTGAGAACCGCTTTGTGTATTGCTTTGATTTCTAGAACCATAGTAATGTTTTGCATACCCCCTCTCCAAAAATAAATAGATAGGATGATAAAAATAAATAATATCAGGATGTGGAGGAACCCAAAATGGAATACAAAATGTATCAGATGAGTCTAACTCTATTGTAAATTGATGACATATCCACACTAAAGGGAGTGGGAAAGAAAAGCTCAGACCTGAGTGTTTAGATTGGATATTATGATGCAAAGGCAAAAAGTAATGTGCACAAATACTGTACTCAAGTTAGTGAATATGTTTCTCATAGTATGTGGGTTATCAATTCTGAAGCTGCTTTGTGTATATACTAAGATTAAACAAAGAAATTAGAATTATGGAAGGGGGAACCCTGCAATGTTGGACTGAAATCAGAGGTTCGTGTATGAATTCATGGTTTTAGTGTGTGTGTGTGTGGGGGGGAGAGATGTACTTACAGATACAAAAGTAAAATACTTATTTGTGTGCACACACATGCACATCATGGGTTAGTATCCATAATATTCCCTAGCTCTATCTGCAGAGAGGGCCTCAGAGCAAAGACATACTAGCAGTAGTGAGCATACCTAGTGTCCAGATTTTGGTTTCTAATTACCATCTCTAGTAAAAGGAACCAGGCTAATTTTGTCTGTAATGCATGTTTATCCTAAAAAGCAGTTTTATGTTCTGCTTTTCTTACTTTCTCTGTCAAAACTATTATCCCATGTTGAAACAGCATTTTTCAAGATTCAGATCACATCCAAATGCAAGGGATTTTTACATTAAAGATAAACAGTAATAGTACCTCCATCTAAAAGACAAAAAGTATAAAAATTAAGTACTTAAAAAAATGGAACCAGGTCTCCTTGGAGGAAGTGTTTGATTCCAGGGCATAATCAGGAAAACACAAGATGAGCCTGAAGTATCTTACAGTGCCAGAAAGCTGAAAGCCTGTTCAAAAGACATGGAAACCAGCCTCAAGGAGCTTTCAACAGCCAAAGCTGGAATAATTTGAGCAACAAAATAAAAAATGATAGCATTGGATTATAAGATGTAAAATAAAATAAGTATCCATGAACCCATGCTGATATAAACAAATAGAGGAGAAGGGACAGCTCTACCTTGCAGTAAAATCCAATTTAATAAATGAAGAATAAATGAGGAAATACAGAATCACCATTAGGTAAACATCACAGTAGTAGTATAATTATTGCAGGCAAGATCCACCAGTGGATGCTAATATCAGTGGGAGAAAGTTTGAAGAGAAACAGAATATTTGCATAGCATCAAAGTATTCCCCCCAATATATTTATTAATTATAAAGGGAAAGCTATTACTTTATAGCAAAGAAATCTAGTAGACACCACTGCAACCAAATGATCACAGTTAACTTTACTTGTAATAAGACATTGCAATGTACCCTGGTATGTTGCACTGAGAAGTGCATAGCACTTCTGTGGTATTCTTAACAAAGTCACCCAACTCAGTCAAATCACAAGGAAGCATCAGACAAACCCAAATTGAAAAACACTTCAGAAAATAACTCATCAGTATTCTTCAAGAGTGTCAAGGTCATGAAAGACTGAGGAACTATCACAGATTAGAGGAGCCTGAGGAGCTATAACAACTAAATGCTTCATGGAATTCCAGATTGGATCCTAGAACAAAAAAGGACATTAGTAGAAAAACTGGTGAAATTTGAATAAAGTCTGTAGGTTAACAGGTTAACAATATTATGCCAATGTTAATTTTCTGGTTTTGACAATTGTACTGTGGTTATGTAAGGTGTTATATAGGTGAAGGGTATGTGATAACTCATTATACTATTTTTTTCAACTTTTCTGTAAGTCTAAAATTATTAAAAATAAAAATTTTTATTGAAAAGAGCTGCAAACATGGATACCCTCTTAAAAACAAACAAATGGGCCAGGTATGGTGGCTCACGTACCTGTAATCCTAGCACTCTGGGAGGCCGAGGTGGGTGGATTGTTTGAGCTCAAGAGTGCGAGACCAGCCTGAGCAAGAGCGAGACCCCATCTCTACTAAATATGGAAAGAGATTGGCTGGACAACTAAAAATATATACAAAAAATTAGCCGGGCATGGTGGCACATGCCTGTAGTTCCAGTTACTAAGGAGGCTGAGGCAGGAGGATTGCTTGAGACCAGGAGTTTGAGGTTGCTGTGAGCTAGGCTGACTCCACGGCACTCCAGCCCCAACAACAGAGTGAGACTCTGTCTCAAAAAAAAAAAAAAAAATGCAAATACTTTGGGTAAAGCTATTGGGATATTGATTAACTTTTGACTTTTGTAAGTTAGGTATGTATTTCATAATTTTCAGGAAAACGACTAAAGAATAGAAAGAGAGAATAGAATAGAGAAAAAACAGAAAGAGAAAAATAATGTAAAAAGAGACAAAGAGGAAAAGAAAAGAAAATGGGAGGACAATTGGAAAACAAAATGCTCTTCTTGTGAGATTAAGGAAAGTCCCTTCTATTCTGAGTTTGCTAAGAGTTTTTATCATGAATAGATGTTTAAACTCATTAAATGTATCTTTGGCATCTTTGAAATGATCATTTAATTTTTCTTATTTTTTGCCATATTTCTTTTGAATTTTGAGTTATAATTAGGAAATTTTTCCCAATCCTGGGTTATAGAAGAAGTTATATTCTATATTTTCATTTATAATTACATAGTTTCATTGTTATAAAACTGATCATGGAATTTGAGATGCCACCTTAAGGTATACTCAGCTTCTATGTGCAAGTAGGTCTATGTTCATCAGTCAGCATTACTAAAAGGAGAAACCTCTCTTCTTATCTATCTGTCTGTCAATCATCTATCTATCCATCTTTTTATCACTATGAGATTAATGGATTTACTTTTTAGTCAATGGGTTATAGTCTGTTACTGCCTTTGCTTGTTTTGATACTGAAATTTTCCCAGATTTGATCAGTAGATAATAATTTGGACTCCTGTGTTCTCCTTCCTCTCTCCCCTCCTCCTCCCACTCCTCTTTCTTTCTTACAGTTTTATCGAGATGTAATTCACATGCTACAAAGTTCATTGTCCTGTGTCCTAAAAGATTAAAAACATGATCCCATCACTTTTTTTTTTAGTACTTTCTTATTTTCTGGTACCATAAGATGTTCCAGGCTCATCTTCTACCTTCCCTACCTTAGCCTTGAAAGAAGCAATTTTTCTTGGTTCCTTTTAGTGGGGAATATTATTAAAAAACCAAGATCTGAGCAGCAGGTATGCTTACTGCTATTGAGATGTTACTGCTTCTTAATCCTTTCAGTAGACAGAAAAAATGTATTAAGAAGAGTTCAAAATTTATTTGCAGTTCTTTTATTTGCTAGACTGCTTTTTTAGTATCTAAAAATAGGGTAAACTCTTTTGCACTTTGATTTTTTATGTAACAGATTTTTCATGTAACAGCACTTGAAACTCACTCCCTACCAATTCATAGAGCTCCTTCTTCTTATCTTTATAGCTCTTCATTATGTGGATGTACCATAGTTTATTCAATCACTTTCCTTTGTTATTTAAGTAGTTTCAACTATTTTGCAATTACAAATAATGCTGCAATTAATTACCTTCTGCAGAAGTATTTTTGTATTATCAGTGATTGATTGGTTCCACTTTATTCTTTATTTCTCATTTACCTCTGGTAGAGATAGTCATGAATGGTAATACAGTCAAGTTGCAGATAGCCAAGGGGTAGAAGAAAGTAAGGCATGAGAGCATTAACTACTAAACAATGAAGGTCAGCTGTGTGGTTGCTCCCATTTCACATGTACCAGGCTATTTGCACCTAGCTTGAGGTTTTTAGTTGCTGGCATTTAGTAGTGATGATGATGTCTTTGCCTATAGATGGTTCACTGGTAGAATATTAAAGCAGAATGGGGTCTTAAAGATCATGTACTTCAACTTTTTGATTGTGCATGTGAACCCCTAGTGCTCAGAGGCTTGCCCAGTATCACATAACATTTAATTAATAGCAGTGAGCTACGACAATGTGCCAGCCACTCATCTAAGCACTGTAGAAAGCATTTCTTCTTTGCAGTCACCCAATGAGGTAGGCACAATTTCAGGTGAAGAAAATGAGACCCACAGAAGTGAAGTAATGTGTTCAAGGTCACATGCTTGTTGAGAGGTCTGGCCTGCTGACTATATTGTATGGTAATGTCCTGGCAGGGCAGATATGAAGATTTCTGACTGATGTCTTTTATTCCCCTGCCATGTTTTAGGGGAGTTAGTTTTGGGTAGAAAGGCTATTTAAAAAGAAAATTTGAAAAGACATTTATTTTAAAACTATCCTTTTCTTTTGGCTGTCAATTGATGGCTATTTTCATATTTAAAATATGCACACTTTAAATGCCTTAACATGTCTCAAGGTTATAGCTTGGATTTGTTGTCTACTCTTTTTTTTTTGAGACAGAGTCTCACTTTGGTGCCCAGGCTAGAGTGAGTGCCGTGGCATCAGCCTAGCTCACAGCAACCTCAATCTCCTGGGCTCAAGCGATCCTACTGTCTCAGCCTCCCAAGTAGCTGGGACTACAGGCATGCGCCACCATGCTCGGCTAATTTTTTCTATATGTATTTTTAGTTGGTCAATTAATTTCTTTCTATTTTTAGTAGAGACGGGGTCTCGCTCAGGCTGGTTTTGAACTCCCGACCTTGACCAATCCACCCGCCTCGGCCTCCCAGAGTGCTAGGATTACAGGCTTGAGCCACCGCGCCCGGCCTGTTGTCTTCTCTTAATTAAAAAGGAACGATCTCTTTATTCACACTTGGGGTGCTTCTCTGGCTTCTGCTGTTATGTAACCTTATCTGACTTGAACAGGGCTGGCGATGGGATGATTAACCGCTCTGAACTCCAGGACTTCAGGCTGATAAATATTTGTCTTTTTAAAATATGAAATGATTTAAAAAATAGATATTCCAACCTCTCCCAAGTAGAGGAGGACAGAGAAGAATTGATGTTATGTGCCCTCAGTTGGCTCAGTATTGCTTTCATTTTTTTAGAGGGTAAACAGGAGTGGTGCTCTAATGGATTCAGTCACTCTTGCATGAAACAGTTCTTTGGTGTGCATTTTGAAAGCCTTAAAGAAATGTCCCCTTGCCAAGAAGGCTTAAAGCTGAACTCTGACACATCCTTGCCTTGTTGCTTTATTTTTTATCCTTATTTCTGATAATTTTATATTATTATATTATAGTGCCTTCACACAAGTTATCACATTTGATTTCCACATCAACCCTGAAATAAGGAGGGAAGCTATTACCACTCTTCGCTGTAAAAAGAAAAGTGTGGCTTAGAGATTTTCAAGCAATTTGCCCCATGTTCAGAGCAGTGGCAAAGGAGAGCTAGGAAATATGTAAGCTGGACTCCTGCTTCCTATGCTCATTTTTTCCTACTAGACAGGACAGCTCCCAAAAGCAGTGGCTTCCAGACCCCAGAAGTAACAATTGTTCAGGTGTGGTCTCAGGAGGAACAAGACAAAGTCAGGGATTCCTTCTTTCTTTTACAGGGAGTCATCTGGTTGTGCTGGCCCTTTAAGGTGGCTTTTGCATTTCTCAGCATGTTTCTCTTGTTTTGGTGGGGAATTCTGCTAAATAATTGAGGCCTGGTTTTGGCAAGTTCTGGAAGATAAACCAGAAATTACATAGGAAATAGAGTGTGTCACCACTCATCTTGCACAAGCTCTGTGCCACAGCTTTCAACAAAACGATAACAAGGTTACAGGTAGGAATTTATGTTTTTGTGTTGCATTGCCTTTTAGGAAGGACTCATCATCACAGCCATGTTATGAGATTCATGAGCTGTTAAAATCTATCCTATATCAGTATATAAGCTTTCCTATTTCCTATATCTCTAGGACAAAGGGATATAGTGTAGTCTTCCATCTGGATTCAGAATATACTTAGCAAAAGAAAAGGCAGATGCAAGAACTAATATGAAACACTGGAGGAAAGCCCAAAGGAAGTATGCATTAAAAGTACCAGAACATGAAAATCGTGAGTGTTCAAAGAAGAGAATGCAGCCGGCTGTAGGCCACTGTCTTTTGCAGGCTCTGCTTTTCCACCAGTCTGCAGGGCTGTCTGTTTCTCCACATTCAGAAAGCTAAAACTTGCGCTCTAGCCCTAAGTCCTGACAGCTTGAAAATCTTAATATTGGACATTCCTATTTGAAATCCCTAATAAAAGTGGCAAATTTTTGAGGGGCCATCCTTTTCAGTGTTTAGCTTGGAACTCATCCTTTCCTTCAGGGGCCTCCAAAGACTAACCACTTCATCCTCTGGAGCACTTCATTATGCGCTGAAAAGAAGCCAGTACAAAAGACCCTATTCTATCTGTGATGTCTCGGTTCCCAGTATTGCCAGATCTTAGGGTCACCAAGTCATTCACCATCTCAAGTTGGTCTTATTTATTTGTGTCATGCAAAGGGAAATTTATTTTCTAAATTGGTAAGAGTTTATTTATTGCATTCTTTGGAAGGTTTGGCCTCAGTGTGTATCACAGCCCTGTCTTGAGGTACTGAGGTTTGTTTTCCATCAGTTTGAGCCTTAAACATAAAAGAGTTTCAACAGTGGCTAGGATATTACCTGTCATTTGAATGATCACACGAAGAGAAGTTAAATTATGAGATGACCTAGACAACAACCAGACTTCAGAATCCATTTCAATAGAGTGTTAGTGAGCTGCCTCTTGATGGTGATGAAAAAAAATAAAATGTCAGCCAAGCTTTTCAAGATAGAGAATTACCCAATTCCCTCTACCTCTTCATTCTAAGTCTAAAGCAAATGTTTGTGTTAAAAATTTAAAACTAAGCAGTTTATATTCAACTGGATGAATTCATTCATTTGGGACAGAACAACAACCAAAAATGGTAATCCATAATGTTTGTTTCATAGCTAGTATATTCTTAATGAAGAGCATTCGTTTGTGTATCAGTTACTGGACCACTGTAAATGGAGCAAAAAGTTTTATTATCTGTTTTTAACTAATTTATTTATGATAAAAATAACAATAACATTTAGTAACCATTTTTGTATGTCTGACTTATCCTTATGTTGATTGTTTTATTTAATCTTTTCAAAAATCTGCAAGGTAGGTGCTGTTACTCCTCCACTTTATAGATGGCTGATCAGAAGCCTCTACTGGTTAGCGGACCCGCCTAAGACATTCAGCTTTGTGAAGCTAGAAATGAAGCCCCAGGAGTCTCCCCTGCAGCACTGTACTCATAATCTCCACACTAAATTTTTTTTTGTCGTGAAATTCAGTCTCTCCAGGTAACGTGGTTAGTGATAACAGGTCAACTGGATGATCGCTTGAGAACAGAAAGCTTATCATGAGACATTGTCTAGCAAAGATAGTAGAAGAAATGGACAGTTCTTAAATGTGCGTATTTAGCATCCATATAATTGTAGGCACTTTAGAAATAAGCTCAAAAAAGTTAGGTAGAAATGAAATTAAGTAGCAATCAAGAAAAAATATTGCTTATTTGTATGCAAAATGATAGCTATTGCTTATGTTCCGAGATAAGCCTTTGTTTTTCCTTTTTAATTGATGGCTACCCATATGCTGCTCATAAGAGATCAGAGAAAACCTCATAGAATCCTACGAGAGACCGAACCAGAGGGTTTTCTGGGAGATTGTTAAAGGATAATTTCACTGAGGGGAAAATTTTTACAGATCAAACTTGTAGTGGGAGTTATTCATTTGTTTCTTCCAGAAATAGCTGAAAGGGATACAACAGAAATCATTCCACTTTGCATATATATGGAGATGGATTCAGCCAGGATGCTAAGATAATATTGGATTTTTTCACTTTTATGTCCTGAGTGTTTCCATGAATATCACTGAGACTCATAATTCAGTAAGTAGGGGGTTAGAGGTTTAACCTTATGCATTGTGATCCATATTGTTCAGGACAGAACCTTTGGAAAAAGTAAAGATTGTTTTTTAACAGAATCTTTGGAAAAAGTAAAGATTGTTTTTTAACACTGGTGTGTTATATAACCAGTCATTGGCCATGGCCTTCAGAGAAAATGTTTGTCTACCATTTACTGAAAGCGTGTGTGTGTGTGTGTGTGTGTGTGTGTGTGTGTGTGTGTGTGTGACAGAGAGAGAAAGAAGGATCATTTTTTTAAGTTCTAAAATATCTGTTTTTGGCCAAGACACTTTGTACTTGTTTTGGGGGAAAAGATTACAAAATAGCACGTTAGTGTCAAAAATAAGTAGTTTTTCTGATAGAATTAAATGGTAGCAGAGTAAGTTCTTTGCATTGCTAAAATGGAAGGTCACTGTATGTCCAGAGACTTTAATTTATATCTATAAACATTATGGCCCTAGCACATTAAGCCCATTTTCTTGTGCATAAAAAGCCACTTTACTTTAGCCTTAACTTGTTCTTGTAAAAATAGAGCTTTGTTTTATGGCCTGTCTAGCTGTATCTCTGCTTGACAAATAGACATCAAATAAAGAAGCAATTG
This sequence comes from Mirza zaza, assembly GCA_008750895.1. Taxonomy (NCBI): domain Eukaryota; kingdom Metazoa; phylum Chordata; class Mammalia; order Primates; family Cheirogaleidae; genus Mirza; species Mirza zaza. The sequence continues at coordinate 47,260 of VSMD01003399.1, forward strand.
TTGTTCAGAAGGGCCCATGTAACTTACTCAGAGACTTTGGCTGGATCTACTTACCTGAACAGCCATCAGTGGTAACAAACAGGGCACAGCTGATAAATGACTGGTTTTGTTTTCATGAAAGTTAGGAGCAGTATCACTTGTCAGGAGGGTTTATCTTAGAGTTTGGGGGCAAAAGCCTTTACTAGTTTCAGAATGACGACAGCGACTAACATTTATATGATATTCTAACCTTTCCAAAATCATTTATATAATCGCATTTTATCCATACAGGGTTTTAAGAGAGTAAAAGCCATAATGTCTATAGCATATACTGTTTCAGTTTATTTTTCGCTTACATGAATTTAAACATGCACACACAATTTTCAGAATAATTTACCATCAATTTCTGAATAGATTAATGGACTCTTATTTTATTTATTTATTTACTTATATTTTAAGAGATGGGGCTTTGGTTTTTTGCCCAGGCTGGTCTCAAACTCCTGGACTCACACGATCCTCCCACCTCGGCATACCAAAGCGCAGGCTTAAGCTACCACACCCAGCCTTTTTCTTTTCTTATTTTCCTTCTTCTTTGTTATTATCTGGGCAGTTTTTCTCCCAATTATTTTATACCATATTCAGGCATGAATGAGCCTTCCAGAGAGCCTTTGCAGAATATTGTGATTGTTCTTTTTCTTTTCGTGATATGAAATGATGACTTGTCCCTTTTTCTCCTTGGTTTCCCCACCCTCCCCTAACCCCGTTTCCCCTGAAAAATATTGACCTAAAGTCCTTAAGGCAAGTGCAGTCAGGGTCTGAGGTCAGGGAAGCCCCGTCAGATATTTGAGTGGATTTTGAAAGACAGGGAGTTAGGCCAAGAAGGAGGCAGAGGCATTCCAGGCAGAACGCACTGTATGTGGGCAAAGGCATGGAGGTGTGAGACAGTGTGATGAGTCCTAGGGGTGTGAGTAGACCGGTATTGATGCAGAGCAGAAGGGTGCCCATTAGGGGAGGCTGGGAAGAGGCTGAAGTGAAGGCCAAGCTAGGTTGTGAAAACTGCAGTCTTTACCGTGAAAAGCTAAGTAGAGTCATTGATGGCTTTTAATTAAGTAGAGGAGTGATATGGTCACTGTCACCTTTCCATAGTTATGCCTTGTTTCTACAAAAATTCTATATCATATATATATGATATATATATATCTATATATGATATATATATCTAATTCTATATCATATATATATATATAAAAAATGCATTTGATGCTCACAAGGTCAAGGTTACATGGTCAGCATTTCCAGGCACCTTTGTTTTTGGGTTCTATTTCTACTCACCTGACCTGTTGCCCATTTCAGTTTCATTCAATTCAGTAAACATTTAGCAAGGACACCTTGGAGTCCTTCGGGAGCTGACCTGGCACGTGGACTTAAAGAAAATGTGAGGATTTGGGTGATGAAAAACTTTTCTTAATTTAAACTTGGCAAATATCCTTTCCATCCTCATTCTATCTTATTAAATGTTTTCCTGTTAAGACCACCATGGTGCTGTCTGCCTGGTTGATGGGAGCTCCATGCCATATCTATTCCTGCTTGCTGCCAGAGACACCAGCCTTTGGCATAAGACCACTGAACCAGAACTAAGTAATATAATAGCCTGTCACTCCTAGGCCCCCCATACACACACACACACACACACACACACACACACACACATATGCATATATATGTGTATATGTATATGTAAAATATTAGATATATCCTTTTTCTTCATTTTGCTTATATCTACAGTTCAACCTGCATGTCAATGAAAACAGGATTTTCTTTTTTTTCACACTAGCCTTGCCAGTTTTATATGACTCAAAAGGGGCCTTGAGACACACCAGGAAGGAAATCCCTTTTTGTCTACTTAAGTGGCATATCTTAATATGAAAGCATTTAGCCCAGGGCCTGATGAGCGGTGGGTCCTTGGTGCTTGCTTCTCTTTCTCTTTCCTCTCTCCTTCTTTTTGTTATTTGTTTGATTGTGTTGCTTTTTGGTCTTTTGGATGATATTGTGACATCAGTTCACATCCATTACATACATAGATAGATAGATGAATAGATAGACCGATCAATCTATCTATAGTCTGTCTATAGACAAAAAACTGTCTTTCTATCATCTATTTATCTTTCCTTGGCCCTTGACTCACTCTATATATAGACTTCTCCTATTTGATCTCTGATATTCAGTTTCTCTAATTTTCTTGTGCATATATTTTATGTTTATTTATTTATTGGGTAAACATGAACTGAAAACCATTTTTATTCCAGTGATTGTGCTTAATCGTGGGAGATACAAGCCACAGTAAGATACAAGCCTCTCCTCCTCTCAGCATAGGAGAGGCTGGTGCAGGAGATGCACAAATTAAAAAAAATGCCAAAACGTGTGAAATACTCTCATTGTGAACATCTAGGGAGGTTTGAGAGTTAGCGCCTGACACTGGGCTTGGGGCTGGAGAATATTTTATAGAGAAGCTGACCTGGAGAGGCCAAATGCTAATTAGAGCCACATTTTTGGTAGGATTTGTATCATAGCTCTAGCACTAACTAGCTGTGTGGCCTTGGCTAAGTTATTTAACCCCGCTGTGCCTCATTTTTCTCATCTGTAAAGTGGAGATAATAATAGCATTACCTTGTATGGTTGTTACCAATGTTAAATGTTGTTATGTGTATCTCATTTAGAACAGCACTTGCATTTTAAAAGCACTTAATAAATATTAACCATTGTTGTCATTATTGCTATTCTGTAATTATTATTATAGTAGTTATTCTTTAAATTATTCATGAAGAATATTAATTTAAGGGCAATAGGAGGAGGGCATTCCTGGGCAGAGGACATAATTTAATTGGTGTTCTTTTGAAAATAATAACCCCTCCATTATATTTTCTATTGGATATTGTTAATATACAAAGAAATGATCAATATTTTTATATATATTTTATAATCTTCTACCTAGTCTAATGTGATAGGTGGAAAATAAGATTTTTTTTCATATTTTTAAAAATCTTTTAGGTGTGCAATTATATAATCTGGAATTGATGATCATTTTATATTTTTTCTAATGTATATATATTTTTTCTTAAATTATTATGCTGTCTTGAATTTCTAGAACAATTTTAAATAATAGTAGTGGTAGTTGGCCAAGATCCTCATCTTTAACCTGACTAATATGAATATTTTTATATCCTTTAGTCACAAATTTTATGTTGCCTGTTAGTTTCCAATAGTTACTCCTACTTCAAAAGGCATTTTTTTAAAAAAATCAGAGTCCTGAGTGTTCACCATTACACTATGTAACCTTTATTTTTTTTTAAATGAGAAATGAATGTTGAATATTATCCTCTATTGAATATATCTTCTATTTTGATATATTCATTTGAGGAATTACACTAATTTAATCATTTTGCATTCCTGGGTTAAGTTTTTCTTTATTATGCTTTCAAAAATATGATACTGAGTTTGATTTGATAACATCTTCATTTGGATTTTTGCATACATATATATGCACATGTCTGAGATTGCCCTCAAGTATTTTCCTGCTTGAGTTTGTACTCAGGGCTTTGTGAAGTTTTCATAGCATAGTTATTCTCATCCTGAGAATGTTATATGTTCTACCACTGTCCAGTGTCTTTAGAAAGATACCAAGTTTCCTTTCCTATGATCATTCTTTTAATAATTTTTCCTTTATTTTTGTTGTAATTTTCTCCTCTATGAGCTCCTTTGAGATAGAGTCAGCATTAACAAATTTGAATTCAAGTTCTCCCTCTCTCACTATGTGTGTGACTTTGAGCAAGTTGCTTAAAATTTCTAGAGCCAAGTTTCATCAGCCGTAAAGTGAGACACTAATAGCTACTTTAGGTCACTATAAAATGAGCAAACATAAAATAAGTAGAACTATGGCTAGCACATAGTACTCATAAGTATTCAAAATGGTACTAGTATAATGATTCAACTATCATTAATCAGCCCCTAGTTTTGTCCCTTTATGCACCAGGTCTTCCTTTTCAAAATTTTATACAAAAATCGCATCCAGTTTTTCACCCTTCAGAACTCATAGTCTAGATCTTTAGTTGTTTGCATTATCTGTAGTATGTATTATCTTTTCATTTCTGCTGTGCACATCTGTACTTTTTTCAAGGTCCCTCAATTTCTGCCTTCTGGCTTTCTCTATCAACTGCAGTGTGCTTTGGTGGAAAATATCATGGCACAGCAGCCCTGGTTCTGCTCCTAACAGGGTCATTGGCTCATTGTTTGACCTTGGATCAGTCAGTCTTTTTATCATTTATTAAAATCATTGCCAATTACCGAGCATGACTTTATCTCTGTTGCTTTATATAACATGTCATAAACTTCTCACAATCATTTGTTAGGAAGCTATTTCCATTTTGCACATGAGTACATAAAGACTCAAAGGTATTAAGTAGTCCAAGAGCTAGCTGGATATGTGGTTTTTCTGGGGCATGACAGTGCAGAGTTTTACCTACTCTACCACTCAAAGTTGTTGTGAGGACCAAAGTCAAGTAAAAATTGTTTCATAAACTGTGGAATATGATATAAATGGAACAGCTCTATCAGACCAGAATTTTCTTTTCTCTCCTGGCTAACACCCTTTCATTCCTAAAGCTTCTAATATATGGCTTGTTGGGTGGGCAGGTTATCCTCATTCCTTCTGGGTTTTCATGCCCTTTGTTTTCCTCTATCCTCTCCCTTCCTTCCCTTCTTCCCACAGAGCTGCTTCTTGGAGTTCTTGTTCTATGTCCCCTTTCCTTAGTCAGAGAAAGCTTTCCTTTCCCTGATGTTTTCTTGTTTTACCAACTATTTCAACCCATCTCTTTTGTGTTTGACACCATTTTGTGTTTGAAACCATTTTAAAATTGTTTTCATAGCTTAATTATAGGCAGACAGCTCTACATTTCCTCTCTGTGTTTATAAATGCTCGATTTGAAAGAGGGCAGTGCAGGATGTATAGGAGGTAAGAAAGAAGAGAAAAGAAACTGCTGGGAAAGCCTATATTCCATCTTCAAAGGAAGCAGAGCTGAGGTTAGTCCAAGTTGTTTTATAATTGCAAGGGAGTCATAGTACCATGGTTTGGATGAAATCTGACCTTTTATTGCCAAAAAACTATAAGATGGAAATGGAGGTAAATGTGAATAATTCAAAATAATATTTAAACTTTCAGGATATTTCACCTTCTCTGGAATTAGAGATTTATGCTAGTAAGAGTTAGGGAGGAATTTGAAATGTTTATGTTACCAGAGTATAAAAAACATTGTCCATTTGTTTATCTAATCTTTCATTGGGCTTGCTTTTAAAAACACGTTTAGATTTGAAGTAGCCTGGGAAAAATAAACTGTTCCAGGCCATAACTTGATGCCCCTGTGGAAATAAGATGGATCCTTTTCCATTCATTTGAGAAATTTCCCAAGCAGACAGATGTCTTTGTACCTTCCTTTGCAGTTCCTTCATCCACAAATGACTGTTATCAAGAACTAGAATTACAAGTGTTCTGTTACTTCTTTTTAACTTTGGCTGCTACAAAAATTACTACTGGGATCTTATTTCTTCCCTGGGCTGGACATCGTGTTGTTGCACCTATTCAGTTTCACATATTCTTCGTGTGTTGTCATTCAGTAAGATTCATTTCCTAAAGATGTGTATCAACTAAAGCAAAGAAGTTTTCGAGAACCTTTTTTGGTTCACAGAGCAGCCAGATGTACTGGGGAGTAGGAATAAGAGGTTCTATACTGTGTTCCATTGTAATTATTTTCCAACCTCTCAGTGGAAAAGGCAGATAATATTATGTAAAACATAGAATTGATTTTGGATTCCGTTGCTTCCTCCTAATCTCTCAGCCTAGATTCACTCATTCAAGTCAACAAGTAATTATTGTGTGTCTATTATGTGTCAAACACTATTGTAGGGCTTGGGATACAGCAGCAACTACAATGGACAAGATCCCTGTCATTTTGGGGCTCTCATTCTGGCAGGGGGAGACAATAAAAAATAAGCACACTATACAGTACGTTAGAAAATAATGTGTTAGTGTTAAAAAGTGGTAAGTGCTACAAAAAAAGAAAATGTGTGCCAGAAAAGGGGAAGCTACACAGTTATGATTTTAAACTGAGTTGTCAGGACAGGTTTTGTTCAGAAGGCAACTTTTGAACAAAGACTTGAAGAAGGTGAGGGAGTTATTCATGCCGAGATCAGAGGGATAAGCATCCCAGGTAAAGGGAATGGCCTAAGGTGGGAATGCATGGAGGCCAGTGAGGCAGCAGGGTAGGAGATGAGGTCAGAGGATCAGATTATGTACAGACTTTGTTCAACACTTGTGTATTCTCTGGTTAAAATGGGGAGGACCATTTTGAACAAAGGAATGACATGATCTTACATTTTAGAAGGATCCCTGGGTGCTGTTTTGAGAATAGACTATAGGGAGGTCAGAGGTAGAGTGGGCAGTCCAGTTTAAGGATTACTTATGTAAGTAATTTAGCAGTACAGTAGTCCCCCCTTATTTACGAGTTCCAGGACCCCCAGTGGATGCCTCAAACTGCAGATAGTACTGAACCCTATATACATTAATACTATGTTTTTTCCTATATGGTAATGGGCAGCTAGTGTATGTAGTGTGAATGAGCTGGACAAAGGGATGATTCATATGCCAGACAGGATGGAGTAGGATGGCATGAGATTTCATCATACTAGTCAGAACAGAGTACAATTTAAAACTTGTAAATTGTTTATTTCTGAAATTTTTCATTTAATATTAAATATTTTCAGACTGTGGTTGACCACAGATAACTGAAACTACAGAAAGCAAAACTGCAGATAAGGTTGGGCTACTATAATTCAGGTAAGAGATGACAGTAGATTGCACCAAGGTGGTAGTAGTGGCAAGAAATAGTCTGATTCTGGATATATTTTAAATGTAGAGACAACAGAATGGACATGATGTGTGAGAAGAAGAAGGGAGTCCAGAATGACTCCAAGAGTTTTGGCTGAAGCCACTAGAAAGATGGAGTTGAGATGAGAAAGGTTTGTAGGGAGGAACAAGAGTAAAGTTTGGGACATGTTGAGTGTGAGATGCTGTTAGATATCCAAGTGGAAATATTGAGTAAGTAGTTGGATATATAAATCTTGGGTTCTGGAGAGAAATCTGGGCTGTAGTTAGAAAATTAAAAGTTCTCAGTGTGAAAATGTTATTTAAAGCCATGAGACTGGATCAGGTCACCAAGGGAGTAAGTTTAAAAGAAAGATGAGGACCAAAGACTGAATGCTAGATATTCTAACTTTTAGGAGGTTTGGGGGAAGAGGAGGAACCAGCAAAGGACACTGAGAAAGAGCGTGCAGTGAGGTAAGAGGAAAATCAGTGGAATGTGGTATCTTAGAAGTCAGGCGAGAAAGAGTTTCAAGGAAGACAGAATGATCAGCTGTGCCAAATACTGCTAATAGGTCAAGTAAGTTGAGAGCTGAGAATTCAGTAGATTTAGCAATGTGGAGGTCATTGTGGTCTTGGGCAACTTCTGTAGAATGGTAGAGGCAAAGCCTAGACTGGGATGGATGTGTGAGAGAAAGGAAAACAGAACAGTTGAAAACAGCAAATATGGGGAACTCTTTGGAGAAGTTTTGCTGCAAAGGGGAGCAAAGAAGTAGATGAAGATGCTGACAGGAAAGTGGGGTCAAGAGATGGTAAATTATTCCTGATTTGATGTTTATTATTGTCCTTTATTATTTATCTAGACCCCAATCTTTGTTTTGTCTTTACCAAGCTGTTATTTCCTACTGGGCACTGTTGTTTTTTTTTTTTTTTTTTTGCCAGACCAGACAACCAATTATGGTTTTCTTTGACTAGCTAACACAACAATTGCCTGGAGGTCAGACAGTCAAGCCTCTGCTCCCTGCCTTCTTAAAATTCACTACTCTTTCTCCCTTCAGCACCTCACCTCATCTTACATGAGAATCTCAGGCTTAGACCACGGAAGTTTAGCAATATATGGCAAAGATGCTGATGCCGATAATACTTATTATTATATTAATACTTCCGTGTCACTTACTATGAGTCAGGAACTATTTGAAGTTAACTCATTTAATCTTTACAATCACCATATTAGCTAGGTATAATTATTAACTGCATTTTACAAATAAGGAAATTGAGACAGAAAGATTAAGTAACTGGTTTTTTAAAAAAAGCTAATAATGGTGGAGATGGAATGAAAACTCTGACTGTCTAGCTTTAGAGACTGTGCTCTTAAAGCAGCTGAAGAATTTTGAGAGCAAGCTGTTAACTAGAGATATTTCATTTTACACGGTATAGGAATTTTCTAGAATGAATGGGTTAGGTTTTTTTGAGAAACAAGATAAAATACAGGAGCTGATTGGTCATTTCCTCAGATTTATTAGTGGGCCATGTCCAGCCCACTATCCTGGAATCGTGTGGAACATTCTTCAACGATGACTTTTTTTTAAGGCTGTGTTTCCTCAAGTTTCATGAATTCCTTTTTAAGTCAACAAGTATATATTAAGCACCTATTCTTTGCTTAAGAGGAAAAAAATTTAACTCCTTCCCTCTGTGTGTTTATTTGTTTATCATACAGGCTGTAAAATCATTTGGCAACTAAAATAGAAAGGACTGCATTTGTGAACATAATAGTTTGCTGTTTTTTTAAAAGGATCCCTAAAATTTCTATGTCTTCAGAGATGAGGTGTGAACTAAATTGATTCTTTGTTAAGCGTCCTTAGAGCACTGGTGAGCAATTGCCACTGAATCCTTCATTAATAATCCCTTCCTTTTCCAGAAGGACTTGCCAACACCCATAAAGTATTCACTGGGAGAATTAAAGTCATATAAAAATAATTGGTGTTTGCTTCCTTCAAGGCATACATTTAAATACATTGCTCTATTTCTCGGTTCCTTGGCTGCCTCCTATGTTTAGTAACACTAGGTCAGCAGACTTCCTCTTTTAAGGTTCAGCTGCTGGTCATTTCAGTTTCCCAAGAGAAAGCAAACCTACCACTGTTTTACCTTTTTATCTTAATGTTTCATGCATTTATGTCCTATTATCTTGTGGGTTTGCTTTTCTCAGTAGTAATGGCACTGCTGGTAAATAGAAAACAAAGAATACGATTATGTGCCCCTGGCCATCACTGCCATCATTTGAGCCCTTTTAAAATTCCTATTGTGATCTCAGAAGAGTGGTTATCTATGATAGTACAATATCGGTGGTTTCATCTTAAAAGGAATGTGTCCTCTATTTTCATGTGAATCATTTTTAATGCCTCGGTGAATAAACATTTTTGCCATTGGCCACTGAGCCCGGCTATAAACATTTTACCTGATCTGCTTACTCCATCCTCAACTTCTTTACCTGAACATTTTTTAGGAAGCCACATACAAATTTATGCTGTCCTCGTGGCTTGCAATTTCATGTGTAATTGGCTGAAACTGTAATGACTAATGTACGCTGAGAGTTAGCCTGAAAATAATAGCTAACATTTATTGGGAGACTTACTCTGTTGCCAGGCATTGTGATGAGCCTGTTATGAACATGAACTAATTTAATTCTAATCTCTCAGAAAGCAGATGATATATTTTTTGCATTTTAAAGGAAAGGAAACTAAAGCCCATACTTAAACATGACTTTGCTCAAGACACAGTGATAGTTGCCATGCCATGCCCCCTTTGGGAATTGCCCTTTCCATGATCAGTGGTATAGTTTGCCACCCTTTTTTCTGAAAAATATGACATTGTGTAGTGGGCTATTATACAAATGTAGCACTAGCTAATAGAGTTGCCTTGGAATGAGTCCTGAGTGTTTATTCAGTTTCCTCATCATGTGCGAAAGAATATGATAAAACAGGCCCTCTCCAGAGCCATTGTGTTCTTTTCTGTCTTCCCTCAACCTGTTTATAAGCCAGCGACCCAGCTGAACTCTCAGTTTCATAATCACCACCTAGACTCTGTCATTATTAAAAACAACACAATTTGGTCAAGATTACAGCTTTTAATTAGGTTGTGGAAAGAAACCCAAGTTGAAGAAATGTTGCTAGGATCACTGGGGAATTAATAGCCACTTGATGCAAGAGGGAAGTTGTGAAGAACACTAGCTCTCTTATTATGTGGTGTCCAGGCAAAGTAGAGTTATGCTCTCACTATTTCATTTCATTTCATATTTTTTTTTAGAAATTATTATTGCAGAACTATTGGCTTCCTTTCTTTCTCAACTGTAGCTATAATGTTTTATTTGTGCATGTGTCCTTTTGAGAGAGTGTTGGTCTCTGAAGAGGGAGTTAGGAGAGGAAAGTATTTGAAATGGAAATATCTTAAAATTATGTCTCTTTCCAGTTGTATGTTGGATTTCTTTAGGATTTAGAAACAAAATGGAAATTAAAAATCATAACTACCTCGTTTTCGAACTAGAAAACACTGTACTATGAGTATAGCAAGGATCTAGCTGGAAGACAGTAGATCTTGCATTTCATTGCAGGGTGCTCCAGACATTGATCAGCTGGCAAGGAAAAGCAAATACTAACTTTCTTTTCTTCCCCACCTTCTCACAATGGCTGGGTAATACTTTTGTATTCCTGTTTGGAGGATTTAATGGCCTTGTTAACATGTGTAAAAACATTGTGATTGGAGACTTTAACAAAATAGGTTTTTTTCTTTTTGGGGTTCCATGTTTATGTTCTTATGGGGTGTGTGTCTTTCCAAGTGCTCCAGGTTAAGAACTAAATGTGTTAAAAAAATAGATGTAAGGCAAATAAATAGAAGAGTTCTCATTCCTTCAGTGAACAGAGCTCCGAGTTCCTGAGCAGTAATTTTACAGTACCTTCTCACCATATCAGAAGGATTTGTGCTGACCCCAGCTTCTTGTCCCTGAGTTTTGTTGTATCATAACTGATTGACAATCTATAGAGCCAGACAGCAATCCACCTACATATGCTAGAGGGTCATGATGCATGAACTTAGTGTAGAGATCACTCTTGCCAACAATTAATTGGGGAATTCACTTTATGAAGCCCTGTTTACAGACTGACATCTGGAGAAATTCTTAACCTGGATCCATTCCAATCTGTAGGATTTATGGACTGTGCTTGGTTTTTTGTAAATAGGACTCTTTTTCTGCTTGGTATATTCTGTTTACATAATTATCAATGGATGAAAATGGCTATGTTCCTGTAATTTCTTAATCCTTTCTACCAAGTGGACCTAAATTCTAATGAGCAATCCAGCTAAAAGAATACTTGAACACCTATCATTATTCAAGTTGTGGAAACATCTTAATACCAGGAGCACCCTGCTCTCTTAAATCCAGACTTTCTGACTGGAGCCCTTACACCCTGAGGGACTTAGTGTTCAGTCTTTATGGAGGTTTTAAAACTTGTTGAGACACATGCTAGACCTCTTAAAATGTATTAGACTCCCTTTTCTTCACACACTTGGTCTCTGCTGCGAGGTGTGAAATGGAATATTTTCAAACATAGGTACATGCATAGTCTTGAACACATTTTAAGTTCTCACCGTGTGTGGGGGGATCAAAGGTGGTTATTAAGCAGTGGGATTGAGCTCCAAACATTCCAGGGCATCATATTGTACACATACTGCAGTGACCTTCACCCACCTCTCTGTAGCTAGCCATTATTATCTTGGTTGCTGGTGGATAAGCTGCTGTCAATGTGCTTAGCATGGTTTCTGTAAAAACTAGGAGAAAGAAAAGTTGTAGGATGGATTTAAAAGGAACATAGAAAACCAAATATTGTCTGTTGGGACTGGAAACCTAAGGTTATACAGAAAGGCATTTTCTTCTGCTACTTTGCTGAGTTTTGAAACTGTAAAATGGTACCGGGTTAAGGGTGTTGTGGCTCCACATGACAACACCATGAAGGGAAGAATGGGAATGGAGGTGAGAGAGAGATGGGCATAAGTCTTCCAGCTCTACCTAGAGAGCAGCTACATCATCGGATGATATCAACCTGATTCACCATGCTGCGGTAAAAGTACAATAAGCAAAATACTACATTCCGAAGGGCTTTATTCCTAAGATGTGCTTTGATGAGGTTTGTGCCTGTTATATTTATTAGCAATTTTCTATGTATGTGTTTTTTTAGGAAGCCTCTACTCAGTGAGTGTCTTTGAAAACCCAACTTCACAGAAATGTTGGCTCTCCAAAGTGGCCCATGAGCACATTACGGAATCATAAACATATTCCCTTTCTCTCTCTCTCTCTCTCTCTCTCTCTCTCTCTCTCTCTCTCTCTCTCACACACACACACACACACACGTATATGTTTCATTAGTCAAAAAAATTCCAATAGGCATGGCTTTACCAATTATTGTATGCTCTTAAGGAAAAGTTAAGTCCAAATAAGGGACAGACTAGGCCCTTTGGTCTGAAGTCCAGCTTGGAAGAAGAGAGGTCACGGAGGAGTGATCAGAGGAAGTGCAGCCCCACTTTTTCTCCAGAACTTTTTGCATTTTGTCTTCACGGTAGCCCTTGTATTATAAGTCCTTATTAGTGTTTATCCACAATTCTTCCTAGCTATATCTCCTACTCTGGTTTACATTCTTATAACTGCCAATATATTTTTTATGCTTTAATATTTTGTCATCTACACCTTTACTAAGTCACCTCAAATGTCTTACGTAGAAGTATATACACAAAAACATTAAAATATGCTGATGATTCATCCCTTTCCTGCCCCCTTTCCTTTTCATCCTGTCCTCTCCTCTATCCTACCCATCCTCCTTCCTTCCATTCTTGTTGCCAAAAAGTTTCTAAATACTCAGCCAAAATTGCTACACAGTCATACACTAGCATGCTTGGCTTTTTCTAGCTTACATTCTCCTTGGGCTAGAAAAAATATATTTGAAACAACTAGAAAAATGAACAAAGTAGAAGAAAATTATCAGGAAAACTCCTATACATGTCTACATACTTGTGTGTATATATGAATACCCTCCCCCACATCAGATAGAGACAGAGAGAGAATATAAAACTTTTCCAAATGAATGTATTTGCAGAGTCTCTGAGAGAAGCTCTTCACATGTAAGAGAGTGCAATATTCTTCACATGCAATATTCTTTTCACAGTACCCATTCCCCACACTTAAAATGAATTATAAACTTTTGAAATGAAATCTGAATGTTAACCTCAAAAAAACACTTTATCCATCAAGTAAATCTTAATTAAAAGAAAAATGTTAGTGGTAAGTACTTCTGAAGTTTCTACTGTTTTTAATTCTTAGTGGCAACTCAGGCCATACGAACAGAAGATTCTTTGGCAAGTCAGAGCAGGGACTGCAGTCAATGTCAAGAAAATTAATAGAAGGCAGAAGGTGATAAAATGTACTATGTGCTGAGCACAATGCTAGGTGTACCTGATCTCATGGAATGCTCACAATCGGCCTCATCACACCCCTTTTCACAGCTGGGGCAACTGGTCACCTGACCCGGGTCCTACAGCTAGATCCAGCTTGGTCCACTACCATGACAACTTAAACTTCACAGTCTAGCCTAGAACCTTGCACTTTGCCTCATCCCCTTCAGCGGCCTCTCCATTCATTGCCCAGTTGGTTTCAGTTTTGATAGAGGAAAAGAGAAACACCTGGCGACAATCCTAAAATATTGGAAACCCTAAGAATTTACGAAAAGAAACCCCCTTGAAAATTTCCCCCCCATCTAATCACAAGAAAGACATCACATAAATTCCAGTAGAAGGACATTCTGCAATATACCTGACCAGTACTCCTCAAAACTGTCAAGGCTACCAAAGACAAGGAAAGTCTGAGAAACTGTCACATCCGAGAGGAGCTAAGGGAGACATAACAACTAATGCCATGTGATATTCTGGATAATGTCCTGAAACAGAAAAAGGACATGAGTAAAAATGAAGGAAATCTGAATAAATTATGGATAAACTGTAGATAATAATGTGTTGATATTGGTTCATTAGTTGTAACAAATGTACCGCACTAGTGAAAGATGTTAGTAATAGGGGAAAATACGCAGCAGTTATGTAGGAATTTTCTGTACTATCTGTTAAATTTTTCTATGCATCTAAAACTGTTCCAAAAAGTAAAGTTTATAAGAAAAAATACTTTATCACTGTGCAAACAAAAAATAACATTTGTCACACAGGTCCAACAATATGCTTTTGAACTTATGATAGTAACATTATAAGATATTCTGGTAGTGATACTATAAGATATCTGGCAGTGCTAAATGCCTCTAGAAACTTTTAGAATTAGGATACTATATGCAGAGTAGCTTTCCACCAGCCTTGCATAGGCCGTGAAAAGCCTACTTATGGCCCATGGGCCAAATCTGGCCCACCACCTGTTTTGGTAAATAAAGTTTTATTGGATGAGCCAGTGCTCATCATCACATTTATGTATTGACTATGGCTGCTTTTGCACTGCAATGGCAAAATTAAGTAGTTATACCAGAGACCAGATGGCCTGCAGAGGCTAAAAATATTTACACTCTGGCCAGCCCCTGATTTAGGCTATTTAATTACAAAGCAGGTAGTGAGGGAGGTTAGCTGGGCCACCAGGATTCACTTGGGATAAAATCAAATATTAGAACTCAGCAGATCAAGCAGCAGGAGCGATATCAGGGTGGGCTTGAGTAAAATAGATTAGCCAACTCCCTAGGTGACCATGTGACAAAAGTTTCTGGGCACTCTTCTCTTTGCTACAGAGCTGTGTCTTTGGTCCCAGGGTATATCAGTTTGTGTGTATCACCCCTCTAAAACCCCACTTTAGGGACTTTATCTTGGCTTATTTACCCCACTCTTCTTTTGGTGTTCCTGACTTTGGCCTGAAAATAAACAGTCAGAACTTAATATGTGTTTCCATGTGCTAGGCACTGTACACATTCATCTATGAATGGGGCTGCCATAGTCTCTGTTTTGTAGATGAGGAAACTGAGTCTGCTTTCAGTAAAATAACCTGCTCCAGAGGGTCACTTTGCTAGTAAGGCTTAGCCATGATTTGAATCCAGGCTTTGAAGCATAATCTTAAACCCTCTACCTACACCATCCCCACTTTCAATTTTAGAGCTGGCTTGCACTAGTTAGTGAGAACCAGTTGTTGAATTTGTAGAAATGTTGTGAGTCAGTTGTTAAATACGGCCATTATTTAAAATTAGATGATGTAAACTTACAACCAAATAAATTAAAAACAAAGACAATACATACTCGAAACTCTTACTTCCTAACTATTTTACTATGTTTTACTATTGTCTGTTCTCTCGAAGTTGTTTGTGTCTATGGAATCTGTATGGTGCAAATACTATATAATAATGTGCTACTGCACATCTCTGCCAAGCTCCACATTTGGTTATGTCACTTAGGTTGTTTGAAATTGGCCATGGTGGGAGTATTTGTACCAAGGAAATGGGCAAACACTATGGGTAAAGGCTTTACTTTTATTTTCCCTCAACCTCCTCCCAAAAGCCAGCTGGTGCACATTTATTAACATATCATGTTGGCCAGGCATGGTGACTCATGCCTGTAATCATAGCACTCTGGGAGGCCAAGGTGGGCGGATCGCTGAAGGTCTGGAGTTCTAAACCAGCCTGAGCGAGACCCCGTTTCTACCAAAAATAGAAAGAAATTCATTGACCAACTAAAAATACATATATAAAAAATTCACCGGGCATGGTGGCGCATGCCTATAGTCCCAGCTACTCAGGAGGCTGAGGCAGTGGAATTGCTTGAGCCCAGGAGATTGAGGTTGCTGTGAGCTAGGCTGACGCCATGGCACTCACTCTAACCTGGGCAACAAAGTGAGACTCTGTCTCAAAAAAAAAAAAAAAAAAATCATGCTTACCTTGCATTCTGATTTTGATCTTTAGTATTCTAGATTACAGTCACATTTGTGTCTACCTCACCTCCTATCTTAGCCTGTGAACTCTATACCTCTTAGAACTCTATACCTCTTACACTCTATAATAGCAACCTGCAGACAGGGGCTAAGCTCATTTCATTGTTATTTGTTTGTTTTTATGACAAACAGAAATTCCTATTTGACAAGTAGAAATGACAAATAGAAATTCCTTAGTGTAATTCCCTTGTTGATAAATGTTCCGCTTGGTGAGGAGGAGGAGGAAGTTCAACCTTTTTATAGTTAGCTTTTGAATATAAAAACATGTTTGAGATAGCTTGGAATCCTTTAAAAATTGTTGAGCTGTATTATATAAATGATATGGGGGAGACTCCTATTTGTTCAGAATTTCAGATGAAATTTTCTACTTAAATAATTTTCTGGCTAGGTAAGGACTACTGTCTGTATTAATATGTTATTGATTTGCAAAAGAAAACAAATTTTTGCAAGAAGATTTATTTCACACAAATGACCGTGTTCATAATTTGGTTGTTACAATTCAGAGTCCTAGCCAGCATTGTAAAGTGCCTCAGAGACATGCTTTTAAACATCATTGGTGTAGTCTCCAGTTTCTAAACAGTTTTTTTCCCAATGCTTTGTGCTGATTGTTCACAATTTATTATACATGCTTCATGTTTTAAAATCTCACATATAGGGCTTAGGTTTCCTGATTAGTCCAGAAAAGTTTTTAAAGCAATGACTGAATTGTAATAGTTTGTTATAAATAAAATTACCACATATAACATTATTCCATAGTGGAAATACACCTAGAGTTCCAACATGGGATGTCAGATTCTCTTGATGAGACTTGTCAGAGAGCGTGGAAGTAGAAGTGAATCTCCTGCAGTTATGATGGCAGCAGTGAAGGGGACCCTGCACATCGTGTGTTCGTGGGGAGGGGGAGGTTGTTCTGGACACCGTGGCAACTAGAGAGGGAGCTGTCAGCTAGACTTGACTGGAAGAGATATACATACCTTGTGAGTAACCCATGTTGTTGCCAGAAGGAGTTTACTGGCTAATTGAACCATAGATAATTAGGAGTTTGCTGTGTTATTATTTTTAAGCCTAATTCGATGTATCATATTAATTTAGGTAGACCATATCTTGTACTTAGTGCTACTCAAAGTGTGGCCTAAAGTCTGGCGTCTATCTGCACACTTTTTTTACTTGACACTGAGAGTAAAGTGTTGAGAAACTTTTGTAGCAATTGACAGGATACTTTTACAACTGTTGAATCTAGTACTGAAAGATGAGAGCTAATGTCTTATTTATTTTACTTTTCTAGTAATTCCTTTTATTCATTTCTATTGTATTTTACAAAAGTACTGGTTTAGATTAGATTGCAAATTTGAAAAGCAGGTGTTTTTGGGAAGCGTTGGTATAGTATAGGGAGCCAGGCTGCAGGAGTATATAGACTTGTTGTGTGACCTTTAGCAAATGGCAATCTCTCAGTTTCATTTAATAAATTTCATTTAATAAATTGAGACTTCCTAGCCTGACACTTAGTCTGCAAAATCAGAGATGCAAGAAATGTCAATTACTTTTATTTTCTTTAATAGTAAGAAGGTGAGGAATTCAGTCTCAGTTATTACTGCCCACTCTATCTGGGGAGGCATATATGTGGGGCTCAGAAAATGAAGACAGAGTAGCTGCCCATAGCCTTATTGCCTGAGCCCTCATTGGAGTCTTCAACTCCAGGGCTCCCTGTTGCTGAGGCAGGGGCTCCTGGGGCCCAGTCCTCCTCGTGTTCCATGCCTTTGTCCCTCCATGATGCCTTGTCACCTCAGGGTGGTGGGCCACTGCCTCTGAGCTAGCTCGGGTCTAGCCGTCTCTCACCCTCTGAGCTTTACCCTCCAAGTGAGGACACTTGGTTCCATCTCTTCTGTGAGCCCAGGCTATGGAAAACCAAGGATAAAAAGGAAAGCATTTCCTGGCTGGTTTTTATTCCGGAGGGGTCCCATTGCATA
The DNA here is from genome assembly GCA_008750895.1 of Mirza zaza. NCBI lineage: Eukaryota > Metazoa > Chordata > Mammalia > Primates > Cheirogaleidae > Mirza > Mirza zaza. The sequence goes on from VSMD01003399.1 coordinate 65,120, forward strand.
CTTCCCCAAGGCAAGGAGGCATCACATGGCCTGGGGAAACACTGAGGGACAGAAGAAAGAGGAGAGACAGCAGAAGAAAACCACAGATTACTCCCGATATCTTTACCATTGTGAAATGACGGTAGTGAGCCTTCCTGGCAGGCTCGTTTATGGATTAAGTGATTTAATGTATGAAAAATGCACACAGGGTGCTCAGCACACAGTAGGTCCATGGGATTGCTAGTTCCTTGCCCTCTTAGAGGCCCTTGCCTGATGTCCAGGTCAAGAAGCCCCAGTCCTGCTTGTGCTTGTCTGTGGGCTCGTTTGTGTCACACATGCCATTTGTGTTTGGATGACTTCATCCAGCTGCAGTTTTTCTTCCTCTTCTCCTTTTAAGGGATGGGATCTGAGCCAAGGGTGCTTCATCTGGTATCTGTGGAACCCAGGCTCCACTTCCATGGCTGGGCTTCAGACGGTCTCCGTTAATTTGGAAGGTTTATTATTTTATTTCTATTCTTTTAAATACTTACTCTTAAATTTTTAACAAATACATATATTTTTTTCCTAGCAAAAAATCACATCACATATACTCATCTGTGCTTATCAGATGCTAATTTAGTAGGTGTGGGGTGGGGCCAGAGATTCTACATTTCTAACAAGCTCCCAAGCGATTCCTGTGCTGCCGCTGGGTGATCTCATTTACACTGGCAAGGGCAGGGAGGCCTCCTCACTTTCTGAATTTGCCTTCCATTGCTCGTTAGCTGCCCTGAGCCTGCCATTTTCTTTTTGCAAGGTCTTAGTCATCAGAAGCAGCCACCCTACTCTGGAATCCTTATACTTACAAATATTTCCATGCCACAGCTACTTGATCTCCCAACATCCTGACCTCTGTATGCACGTCATCCCAGTTAACTGTGGGTGAACTTAAGTAACTGCACACCAGGGATTAGTACCATCCTGTTCGCTTCCAGCCACAGAGCCCGTGGTCCTTACAGATGGGGGAGTCTAACTTCAATATTCCATCTTGAAGACCTGCTTTTTAGAGCTATGAGATGTCCTATTTCCTTAAACTAAAACTTAAACTTTCCTCAAACTCAAACTAAGTTTGACAGTTGATATCTCTGACATTCTCTTTGACATTTCCTGTTTTATTTTTATTATGAAGGTATATCCTCAGTCTTGCAAACACATGTTTTGGCTTGTGATTATTTTTCAAGTTTTTTTAGAGCAATTTTTGTAAAACTGTGGATAAGTCAAAAATTTGTGTTATTTTTGCATATGAGTTCTGTCATGGAACCAATGCGGTACAGACAGCTGGAAATATCAATGAAGTGTTTGGGAAGGATGTGGCTAATGAATGCACAGTACAGTGATGGTTTGAGAAGTATCAGTCTGGTGATTTTAATCTTGAAAATGAGCCACATGGGTGACCTGAGACCAAGGTGGATAAAGATGAGTTGAAAGCTGTAGTAGAAGCAAATCCATCTCAACCCAAATGTGAATTAGCAGCAAGGTTTGACATTACTATTCCAACAATATCAGACTGCTTCAATGAATTGGCAAGGTAAAGAAGCTGGATAGATGGGTACTGCATGAATTAAACAAGCATCAGAAGAGAAATTGTCTTGAACCTTACCTTTCTTTGCTGTCGTGACCAAGAGGCGAACCATTTCTACACTATATTTATGTATGATGAAAAACGGATTCTTTTTGACAGTCACAAGTGTTCAGCACAATGGATGAAGTGCTGAAATACAGTCCAAAACTGAATATACATCCAAAAAAGTTAATGGTGTCTGTTGGGTAGTCCAGTACTCATATTATCCACTACAGCTTCATGAAACTTAGTCAATTGATTACCGCAGATGTCCACTGCAACCAGTTGGACAAAATGATGAGGGTGCTTGTGATTAGGCATCCAAGTTTAGTCAATAGAGACAGGCCAATCCTCTTGCAAGACAAAGCTTGACCATCAACAATGCTGCTGAAACTACGAAAGCTGTAGTTTAGACTACAGTTTAGTCTAAAGACTTAGAAACTCTCTGTCATCCATTGTATTCACCAGACTTTGCACCGACTGACTACCACTTCTTCCAGACTTTGGATCACTGCTTGCAAGGAAGAAATATTCAATTCACAACAAGCTTTGGAAAACGCCTTTTGCAATTTCATTGCCACTCCCTCTTTAGGCTTCTTCGCTGCTGGCATAAGCAAGCCACCGTTAAGATGGCAAAACTGTGTCAATATTTTAGGTGCATACTTTGATTAATTGTACTGCTTCTTTGAGATATAATAAACTATACTTTTGATTCAAAATCAGACATTTCATATTTAATGACCTAATACTTCCAGTAGCAGTGATTTTTGCAAGAGAACAAAGCCTGAGGCAAGGGTTAAAGTAATGGTGGCTTATTGGAGAGCACAAACTCAAGGAAGGGACAGTGAGGATGAAGGGCAGCAACCAGGAGAATGTGTGAGGTAATGTGCCGAGAAGATAACTCATGCATCCTGCACCGGTGAGTACTCTCCAAGAACCATAAAGAAACTCAGCAGGTACAGGCACTCAGCACACAACCCTTTTCTGGAGGTCTGAAAAAGAGAAATAATCTTTTAGCATGGGTGAGAAGCAGGAAAGGGATTCTGTGCTCTGCCCTTTCCTTTTCCCATGTCCCACTGGTCAGGCTGCCAGAGCCCATACCCCATTGTTCCTTTCAAGCTGGAAGTGGCAGAGACTCTGGGCAGACAGTTGGGCAGTCTGGCTCCACGGAGGCATCCAAAGAGAGGGGGGTGGTATTCCCAGGGCAAGCGACTGGTCGGCCCCTGCAGTGGGTGTGGACTGGAAGTGGGAAGTGCTGATAGAGGCTGAAGAGGTACATGCATTTGGTACCCAATACAGCACCCGAGGGACAGAGTCTCAGGGCAGGGCAGACTGTCATATCTCTGTACACAGGATAAGACAAAGAGAAGAGAGGAATTTACATTAATTGTTGAAAATCTTTAGCAACTGAATTTTCCTTTTGTGTCCACATGATAAAGAACTAGGTAGTGCTTTTTAAGTCTTCCTACTTTTGTCTTGCCTGAATATTAAGTCAGCTAGTATAAAAGCTGGACACTAATTCATCAGTGGGGACTTGCCTCTTTCCAAGCACTTGGCAAACACTGCCAACTGCTCTTCCCACTCTTTCCCATCTGTGGCTGGGGCCGCCTCTCCTCACTCCGGAAATTTTCTTGTGTGTGAAGGTAGCTGCATGAATGTAGCATTCCTGGCCTCCCCCTGCTCCCTGCCTCCCTCCGTCTCAGGGGTGGAGAAGTGACTTAATCTGATTTGTGAGTCTAGAATGAGAAACCTGGCCCTTCTTCTGCCTTTTTGCTTGAGATGAGGGTTCTGTTTAGCACGAAGCACATCTCTTCCTTCCGCTTTTCCTTGTCATCAGTCTTATAGGTTCTCCCCCCTACACACCTCCCCCTCTATTCTTTTCCTTTTTTCTCAGATGAGTGTAAAGGAGAAGAAACGGGCTATTTCTTGGGCTTCTCCAAGGTCCCAGAACTACTGTGGGAGCAGCACTGAAGCTGTGTGACCCTGGCAAGTTACTTAAATCAGTTTTCTTATCTATAAAATGAGAATAATAATGTTTATTTCATAGTGTGGCCTGTAGAGATTAAATGAGATAATATGGGCAGAATCTCTAGCACTTAGAAAGTGCTCTATAATGATAGTTCTTATTACTATGATCCACAGACTTTGGAAAGAGATTAAAAATAAGCCCGATTCTCCTCCTGGATAAGGCCTTTGCCATTTTCACCTATAGCTGGTGAGTTCCATCGCACTGATAAATAATTCTGATGTTTCCTGTTCAGGGAACCTCTGTGACTACCTCTAATTCTTATTTTATGAGTGTGGAAATGCTTTTCGCTCATGTTTCCTTCAGCGTCAATTTCTATTTCAGAGTTGATGCAGAAGGATGGATGATAAGGTATATTTTCCTTCAGACCTGGGATCTTGCCACTTACCTCTGATTTGTATGATGTGGTTTTCAAATCAGTACTGCCCATACCCTCTCTTTCTTCAGGATGAGGTGAGCGGCATAAACCCCCTCAAGCATAAAACTAAACTTGAGTATTGAGGCTTTGGACTCAGTGTGTGAGAAGCCTCAGAAAAAGAAATCACACCTCATTAACAAGAAGAATAGCTTTGGAAAAAATCGTGTACGGTATACAACATGTTAGTACATTTCCAGGAAATGATGGCAAATTAGTCAAATCAAATTGCAGATGTTGTCAGGAAATTCTCGCATGATTTTGAGTTTCCCATACAAGATTTTGGTGGATAAAGTCAAATGAGTTATAACCAGTATTTCAAAAGCACGGTGGTGCCAGCTCATCCTCAAGTCACCTTTGAGTTGAAATCTTTCACAATGCAGTTCATGGCTTTGCTGTTGAATTATGAAGTGTTTGTGTCTGTGCAGTAAGGTGTCGGGATTCAGGGATAAAAGTAAATTCCAGAGAAATACCACCAGAATCACTGTCTCAGAACACTAGCAACCTTTCCCTTTGCTCAGGGAAGGGTTCTTTCCCTTGTGATCCGTATGCGTTGTTTCTTTTATGGTTTCTGATGCTCTGGTATTAAAGGGAATTCTTGCTGAGGGGCCATTATATTATAGATATTACATATGCTATAGGTTTTGTCCTTTCTGACTTTAAAAAGGATAAATTTAAAGACAATGCTATTGCTGCTGTTGCCAAGTCATAATCAGTATAACATGTCTTTAGGGGCAGTAATTCATTCCCAGTATTTTCACCAAAGAGAAACATTTAAGGTTATTCTTTTTGGTCCACTCCTGAAGATTGTTGTCACATCATTTATTATCTTTATGATTAGTACGTTCCTATGCTGTGGCTGCTCTGTGGAGAGGCAGATTTCATTACACATTGCTTAAAATATGTTTTGTATTCTTCAACTAGGTGGCTGTGCTACGATCCCAGAATCAGACCTAGAAGAAAGGTCAATAGAACAAGAATCCACAGAACTGTTTACCAACCACAGGCACCTCATTGCAGAGACACCCACGCCTGGTAAGAGAATGGGTGGCCTTCACAGTTTTTGTCATACCAGAGAGCATTTTGCAAAGCTGCTGTTTTCTAGGTTTTTCTTCGTTCCCTTTAGCATTGGTGCAACCGAATTTGATCATTTATTTGTATGTTCCTGTCATTATGTAGGCCTTTTCTCCCTTCCTCTCTCACTCTTTCTTTCTTTTTTTTTTTTTCCCAGAAGTCTCACCCCTCCAAGGAGTCTCAGAATAATCCAGGTAGAGTTGTCTGGTTGAGAGGAAGATGTCCTTCCCAAGGCTGAACCTGTGTGGACCTCATGCCAAGCTGTTGTAGGGCTGGCCCAGGTGCTTCATAAAGCTTACCTTCCTGGAGATGACACTACATAGAGTTGGGAATTGGGACTTGTTATTTTGCTAGGAGGACTTATAATACCATGGACAAGCCAGTTGAAACTTATATTGTCTTGCTAGGAGACAAGGTTGCTGCCTTGGTCATCTATATGCTTATAGTCACAGGATATAGCAAGATGAGATAGTTTTAGGACAGACTTTATAATGCAGAGATCCAAATCCAAAATAATTTGATACCCCATTTTTTTCCACAGACTTCTTATATAGTAAATGTATCAAGTTTAATAAAGCATCTCATTGTCAATCAATATCTTGGATTTGATTTATAATTAGAGAGTTATATACATAATTGCTCTACTTTATTTCTTCAAAGGAAAGGAAAGGAATTGAAAACATTGCTACTCCATGGTAAGACTTGAATGTGATTATTTTCTAAATAAAAGAACTGCTATAAAACTAATGATTTGCTCTATTAGTCTAAAAGTGGAAGAAGGTAAGTTGTATGAAAAACGTTAAAATAGTTTCAAGGCAGCTAGTACATTAACATCCTCTTTTTAATACCCCAGTGGGTGACACCTTTTAAAAATCCAGGTTATAAAAGGATTCACACTTTATTACAATTAAAACTTAAGGTTTTTATAAGAAGTAAAAGAGGTTTTGCCAATTTCAAGTTAGAATTTCAGTTTTAAGACTGATTTATTTAAACTAAAATATTTCTATGCCAATTTTGGAATGTCTCTTAGAACAAAGGGGAATGTCATTCATGGTTTTTCTCTGTGTGAAATGTCAAAATGCAGAGGATGTATTATTTATTATTTCTAGCATCCTTTTTTAGGAGATGCAGGAGAAGATGTACCATATTTAATTGTGTGGCATGGAAGTGGAAAACTTCTAAGCTATGAGCCAGGGTCAACCATTAGGTGAATTTCACCTAGCTTGTGGGAACCAGTACAAAGATGTCATGGCTCTGTGTATGTTTATAGTTGCAAAAATACAACACTTCTCATAGGCTTTAACAGCCTCCATCAAGAATTGTGTATTATTTCTTGAAAATGTGTTTCTGTGTTATGCCTTTCTTTGCATATTTGGTTATCATGGATGTTTTTTGTACATGTGCTCTTTTCTGCTCTTTCTTTTTTGTGTCATGTTCAGTTTGAATGTGTCCTTCTAACTGTCTTTCTTTGACTTAGTTTCTCTCTTTCCGTTGTCTTTTTATGTTCATCTACCTTGATCAATTTTTCTCTTCCTTCACCTATTTTCCCAGTTCTTTCCCTTTACCTTTTGATTCTTTCCTTTTATTTCCCATGGTATAAAATGGAAGCATATTATTTGGTGCATAAAGGTTATGTTGTATACGAGTGCAGTGATTTGTGTCTCTTTCAGAACCTTCCTCCATTGTTTCCCTTTTATTTATACAGTCTGTGATTGCTCTGTTCTGTGAGAGAATGACTGCCAGCATAATCCAAAAGGCTTCCTCTCTCTGGGAGTCTAAGGTGACTTTTGTTGCTACAATTAATTACATGTTATACCAAGAGTTTTTATGTTGAGAAGTATATTTGTAAAATGTTTTCTTGAAAAACATTATCAGTATCTTAAGCCTATTAACATAAATATATGACCAAATAATTTAATTTTTTATATGAATCACTTTAACACAGAACTCTATACATATATCATATATATAAATATTTTATAAAATACATCTAACTTATTACCTTTCATATTTACGGGCTGCCAAAAGAAGTTACTAATTAATCTTTCTGAATTTAAGTTGTGTATCTGTCTTTTACCCTGGTTTTAGCTTTGTGATTTAAAAATACACTTAAAATCTTGCTACTAACAGAAAAACAATGGAGCCAAAAATCATAGTATACTTTGGAGTGGCATTTTAAAGATGAAGACCCAAATAATTGTTAAAAACTGTTTACATTATTTTGGCATGAGTATTCCAATCTTTAATAGCAGTTGTCTATTATCTCTTGTTTGTTCTTGTGTGTATGATTTTGGAGTAGCTCACAAAAATGGAAGAAGTAAGATGATTCAAGTTTCTGATTAGCCAGATGGTCTCATGATTACTCAATATGTTAGTATAGCTACTGATAAAATAGCAAACATTTGTTATATTCTTACTGTGTGCTAAAGCACAGTGTTTAGCACTTTATATACAGGAATTAATTCATTTCCTACAATACTGGGATGTAGGTACTGTTAAATCTATCTTACAAATGAGAGGTTTATGGATGCTAAATAATTTATCCAATATCCCACAGTTAGTATGTAAGAGAACTGGGATTTTAATCCAGCCAGATTCCAAAAGCCCAAATATATACTTGTATATACAGATTATTAGTAAAACTATAATAAAATACATTTTAAAACTAAAGCTTTTTGGTCTAAGATAGTTACATTTCTTTGATTTTCAGAATGGTTGCCCATTAATAAATATATACTTTTTGGCCATTTTATAATTCTTCAGTGAATTCCCTGTTTGTCTTCTTTTCCTTTTTTTTTTGGTGGAGGGTGATAATTATCTTCTGATTGACTTATAATAGCTTTCTATGTAGAAATGATATTAATCTGATTGATCTTGTATGATATAGACATTGTCCTCAATTTTTCACTTGTCTTTTAATTTTGTTTCTGGGTTTTTTAAATAGAAGTTTTATAAATATTAAGTAGCAAAATCTATTAATGAGTTTCCTTGTGGTTTCTGCTCTTGGTGACAAGTCTGGGTGTCTAAAGGCCTCTCTTGCTTCTCTGTGCTGATCCGAGGTTCTGCCCAAGCTTCATTCATATCTCGCCCAGTGATGCACTGGGTTATATATGCTACAAAGCTATGTTCTCTTTTGCTCTCTGATATCTCAAAAGTTTGCATGTAATGGCTCCTAGGTTTTGCCTGCTATTACTGCTCCTTCACCCTAAGAGAGAACAACCCAAATGATAAACACTGTACTGCATTAAAATCTCCAGTTCCAGGTGATGCTTGGGCCACCCCTCTGGGCTCTCTATTAGAATGATCAGCTTTCCCAGAAGGTTCCTTAGCCCTCTGTAAATAGCCTTGCCCACTCCCTCACCAGCCCTCTAGACATGGCCAAACACATCCCTATCCCATATGAACACAGGTGAGACGCAGGTTAGGTCTCACCTGGTACTGATTTAAGGTGGTACCTTAAATCACTATGTACAGAGGCAAGTCAGCATGGAGTGTACATCCTAATTCCACAACTCCCTGACTGTTTGGGTCCCCCAGCCTCTCAAGGGACTGGCTTGTGAAAAGGGGAGGTGGGTCCACAGGTCACATACACCCGGAGCCACAGGAGTTCACTCTGGTTTTATCAGTGGAAGCTGAGGAATATCAGGTTATATATGAATAGCTTTTCTATAATTTCATTAGTTTTAAACAATTATTCTATGGCTTAAAACTGGCTAATCCAAGCAACCTCTATAGTTTTTGTTTTTTTTTAATCTACTTCTAACTAGTTGGTAATCTTTTTTGCAATGTATACAATTCCCTGTTACTTAAAAGTGTAGGTAAAGGTGAGCAAGAGAATCAAAATGAAATATATCTGAGGAGTGCATAAACCCCTGGAGAAGCATTATAAAATACAGTTGGCAGTGGGCATCTGCCATACTATCAGTGTCCTGTTTGTGTGCCAGCAGATATCCTCCATGGCCCCTGTTCAGAGATGGAGGGTGTGCCCACAGGAGTCAGGGAGGGGGTTGGTCAAGGCAAGCTAAGAGGGAAAGAGATAAAAACTGGTGGTTTTCAGCTTTGATTGCACATTGGGATCTTTTGTTGTCTTCCTTCTGCTTATTTGTCTTTTCAAAATATTCTTTAATCAATATGGGTTGCTCCTGCAATAAGAGGATGGGTCCCATCTGTGTATATATGAGTCAGATGTGAGTGTGAATGATGTAAATAATAATTAGTAATGTACTCTGGTTGCTTAGCATTTGTTATATTAACAGCATGAGTTTTAGAGAATAGAGTATTTGGACACTGCTCTAGAAATTCTGAAAAGTTCAGAGTATAATGTATTGTCATCATGAAAATACATTATTATGATAATTTATAGCAGTAATATGAGCATAAAATTTTATTGAAATTATAGTTTTCTCCTTATGTCCTTAACATCTTCTGATTTGAAAAGCAAATGTGTCAGTTAAATATGAAAACAATCTTAGAGAGGGTCCTGACAGAGCAGTAGAAGGCTGTGTAGGTTCGATGCTGCCCTCTCGATAGCCTTTTAATTTATGCAGTGTTGCATTAGCTGGTGTTATTTTTCTATTTTAGCAGCTAACTATGGAAGCTATGTGGACATCACATGTGTTAAAGGTTATATTGATTTGGACTTTGAAAGGTATAACTTATGGTACAGAAGAACTGCCAAGGCCTAATTAGAGTAAGATGCCAATTAGAATAACCACATCCCCCAGTACTTAATGCACTGGGTTCTGGCTGATGTGGGGGAAACACTGAAATCCCCCTAATTCTCAGGTTTGCCATCATTTCATTTTAGTTATATTCAATCCAGACCCCAACCTTTCACTTCAAGGCTCATTTTGAATAAAATAATAAATATATCCTCATCTGGATGCCAGAAGCCACATTTGAGGTCCTCTTGGGACAAGTGGAGAAGGCATTGTGGACTGTACTTTTAGCCTCATTTACAAGGTCTTTGTTACATTCTCCTCTTCTTTGTCTTTTTGTTTTGCTCTAACTTTCAATGTAATCTCTCTTGTTGTATTGACAGGTCCCTGTAAGCCCTTTCAATCATTTCTGTAATGGAATGGGTGATGAATAAGTCAATACTGTCACCTCTTGAGATTTTCCTATCACTTTTATTGGCAGTCATCATTCCCTTTTTAGAATTCCGGAGAACTCTATGCTTTCTTAATTCACCTGTCTCTAATTCATTATATTTCAGAAGTCATATTTTCCTTTTTTGGTAGGATAGATTTGCAAGTTCATTGGACACAACTGTTCTTGGATTCTTTTCACTGCTTAGTAAATATTCATTGTATCAACAGATTAATCTCTTAAAAGAATTCAACAAGTCGCAGAAAAATGGGGAAACCAATGACTTAGAATATTGGCTGTAGTCTAACCTTCTTAATTTAGTTTTGCAGATTATGCTGAGAAGAGGATGATGTGACTATTCTACTATATTTACTTAAATTTGTCTTTAAAGAGATAACTGATTCTTAAAAATCAGTACTTCAGATTTTTTTTCATGAGTACTTGGGTGACGTTGATTTAAACACAAGATTCAGGTTTTAAAGAAAAAGAATTAAAAATTCTAATACAACATTAACTACAAAAAATGAATATTTATTTACAATAAGAAAATAACAAATTGCACATTTGTAAAATGCCAACAATTGCCATAAATACCACCCAATTTATAAAAATAACATTAACTGCTTGATATACCTTTTTAATACTTCTGCTTTTTTTGGCTGCACTTTCCTTATTCATCTCTTTAATTATCAGCGGTTTGGTAATTTCATTTTATGTGGAGTAAATGAAAAGATAATTCAGGGAGAGAGGCAAGATGGCAGACAAGAAACACCTCAAGCCAGAGCAGCTCTGCAAGAAGGAAAGATTTTAGATGAAAGTGAAAAAAAAAAAAACAGACAAACATAGATCAATGAGGGTTAGAAGGAAAGGGTGCTTCAACCTACTAGAGACTCTGTGGGAGGAGGAGGCAGAGCAAAACTGGAAGGAGAAAGGCATCAGCAAGGTCTAAACCCTGAGAGTCTTAGAGACCAGCAACAAGGGTAGGTGGAGTGATTAAATTTCCCCACCCTTAAATCTCAGATTGCCGGGGGGGGGGGGGGGGGGGGGGGCGGGGTGCTCCTGAACTGCTGGAGAAACCTCCCGACACCAGGCCAGAGATGGCTGCTTCCAGTGAGCAGTGAGCCTCTTGTGGACAGGACAATGGGCTCCCAGCTTCCTTGGGGCATGTCTTACCTCACAGACCCAAGCCCATTGGCAGGCGCCATATTGCTTCATTCATCTCCTCCCTTCCCTTCTCTGTGGTGCCAAGAGAGACAATTTAGCCACCACCCAGAAGCATCCACAAGGAATGGGACCTTTCCTTTGGGGCTTTGCAGTGGACTGAGGAGTACTAGGACTGTGAACTCCCTACTCAGTGGCCCTCCCTGGTGCCACTTGCCTGGTGACTCCAGCAGATCAGGAAAAACCCCAAGACAAAGAGACATTGATCCAGCTTGGGCACCCCATGGGTCACTTGAGACCAGCATTTTTCTTCCTGGCAGAGTCAAGGATTGATCTCCAGGGCCCAGGAGGGCATGCCTGTAGGCCAGATCCTGTACACCCAAGTTTTATTTGTATTGCCTGGGGGCACAGAAGGGATATTTGTGAACTAGTCTACTGAGATGTTTGTGCCTTCAAGGCCAGATCAGAGTGGCTCCTAGCTGCACCATGCTATATGGGCAACCCTCCTCCCAGAGGAGAGCCACGCTCCCAGCTCAGGCTGTGATCCTGCACAAGGAACATTCCGGCTTGCATCACAGTCAGGGAAATTCCACTGGCTTGAGATCCTGCCTGTGGCAGAGGCCCAGGAGAAACTACAGAGGATGGAAAGGAGTGAGGCCTGCTTCAGACTGCAGGTCTGAGACAGCCCCACTTCCACATGCAGATTTTTTGGCTGAGGGGAGCCATTTCAGCTCCTCCCTGGCAGCTTTGCCCAGAAGCAGAGAATAGACCTTTGACCCACGCTCACCCAATCCAGCTCACCCAGCCTCACTCTCCCACTGGCCCCCCACTAAGGTGGATAATAAGGACACACCTGGAAGTCTCAGGGTCCCACCCACCACCTGAGGCACTAGAGAGCCTCTCCAGAGGAATGAGAGCTGGTGGCAGGACCCAAAAACAGCACTGCAGCTTGCTCCTCCCAGCAAGCACCACCTACTGGCAGGGAGGTGAATTTACTGATTCATCACACAGGGTGTGGTTGAATCTCACCCACAAGCACCACCTACTGGCTCAGAGACTAAACTGGGTGTGTCATTATATAAATGAAAATCCAAAGGTAAGAAACAACAGCTGCTCCAAATGGGAAGGAATCAGTGAAAGAACTGTGAAGGTATGAAGAATCAAACTGAAAGAACACCCTTAAAGTGGAACACCAGCTCTCTAGCAATGGATATCAACCAAATTCAAAACACTAAAATGACAGAAGAAGAATTTTAAACACGGAGCATAAGAAAACTCAATAATATGCAAGTGAAAAGGTGTGCCAAACACAAAGAAACCACACACACACACTCACACACAAAATCCAGGACTTGGAAGAAAAATTCATTCAAGAAATTGAAATATTAAAGAAAAATCAAACAGAACTTCTGGAAATGAATTTATTCAAGGAATTACAAAACACAATGGAAAGCCTCAAGAATAGAGTAGATCAAGCAGAAGAAAGAATCTCAGGGATTAAACAAGTCAGTTGGAGAGATAGAGCAGAGACATAAAGGAAAAGATCAAAGCCTACAATAAATGTAGAATTATGTAAGAGGCCTAACATGAGAATTATCAGCATCACTGAGGGTGAAGAAGAGAATACACTAGGGTTGGATAAATTATTTGAGGATATAACAGAGGAAAAGTTCCCTGGCCTTGCTAGAAATCTAGATATCCAGGTACAAGAAACTCAAAGGACTCCTGGGAGATTCATTGCAAACAGGAAGACACCATGACACATAGTCATCAGACTGGCCAAAATAAACACAAAAGAGGCCCCCCTACGAGCTGTAAGGCAAAAGAAGCAGGTAACTTACAAAGGAAAACCCATCAGACCAACTGTAGACTTCTCAACGGAGATATTACAAGCCTGAAGAGACTGGGGCCCCATTTTCAGTCTTCTCAAACAGAATAATGCCCAGTCTAGAATCTTATATCCTGCAAAACTAAGTTTCTTATACAAAGGAGTAATAAAGACCTTCTCAGACAAGCAAAGACTGAGAGAATTCATCAAGACAAGACCTGCCCTCAAGGAAGTACTTAGAACAGTGTTACACATGGATCGGCACAATAAACATTCATCAGTGTAAACTCATCCAAAAGCTGAAGGTCAAAAGCCAGATATCACAATGGCTCATGAAAGTAAGCAAAGCAACAAAGTTTAACTCAACAGGATGAACAGAAATCTGCCCCACTTATCAATTTTTCCAATAAATGTGAATGGCTTGAACTACCCATTAAAGAAACATAGCCTGGCCAAATGGATAAATATATAAAGGTCAAGTATCTGCTGTCTTCAGGAAACATATCTAACCCACAAGGATGCATTCAGACTCAAGGTAAAGTGATAGAAAACAATATTCCATGCAAATGAAGCCAAAAGAAAGCTGGCATAGCACTTCTGATTTCAGATAACATAGTCTTCAGATCAACAAAAGTAATGAAAGACAAAGTGAAGGGTACAATTCAACAAGAAGACATAACAATTCTAAGTATTTATGCACCTAACTCAGGTGCATCCAGATTTCATAAAGCAAATCATACTCGATCTAAACAAAATGATAAACAGCAGCACTGCAATAGCAGGGCACTTCAACACCCTCTGACAAAGCAAGACAGATCCTCCAAATAGAAAATAAACGAAGAAACAGTGGCCTTAAACAGAACTCTAGAACAAATGGAACTGACTAACATTTACAGGATATTCCACCCCCAGACCACTGATTATACCTTTTTCCCATCAGCTCATGGGACATTCTGTAAGATTGAGCATATCTTAGGCCACAAACCATGTCTCAATAAATAAAAGAAAAAAAGAAATTATACTATGCATATTCTGAGACTGAATTAGAAATCAACTCCAACAGAAACTCTCATTTCTACAAAGTCATGGAAACTAAACAACCTTCTGTTGAATGATTACTGTGTTAAGGAGGAAGTTAAAATGGAAATGAAAAGATTCTGTGAACTAAATGATGAAGGAGACACAAATTATCAAAATCTGTGGGACATAGCTAAAGCAGTCCTAAGAGAAAAATTTATATCCATAAATGTCTACTTCCAAAAGACAGAAAGATCACAAATCAACAATCTAATGAATCATTTGAAAGAACTGGAAAAGGATTAGCAAACCAACCCCAAACCCAGCAGAAGAAAAGAACAAATCAGAGCAGAATGAAATGAAATCAATAACAAGAAAACTATATGGAAGATTTAATAAAACAAAAGTTGGTTCTTTGAAAAAATAAAATTGACACACCTCTTGCTAGAATAATGAGAAACACAAAAGAAAGGACTCTAATAAGCCCAATCAGGAATGAAAAAGGAGAAATTACAACTGCTACCATAGAAATACAAAATAATCTGTGAATACTATAAAAGTCACTATGCACATAAACTTGAAAACATGGAGGAAATAGACAAATTTTTAGAAACACACAGCATTCCTCAGCTCAATCAAGAAGAAATAGAATTCCTGAACAGACTAATATCAACTACTAAAATTGAAGCAGCAATAAAAAAAAACCTTCCTAAAAAGAAAAGTCCTGGACCAGATGGTTTCACACCCAAATTTTACCAGACCTCCAACAAAGGACTGGTGCCTATCTTGCAGAAATTATTCCACAACATTAAGAAGGAATTAATCCTTCCCAGCACATTTTATGAAGCCAACATCGCCGTGATAACAAAACCAGGAAACAATGTAACAAAAAAGAGAAAGCTACAGACCAATATCCCTTATTAATATAGATGCAAAAATTCTCAACAAAATCCTAGCAAACTGAATTCAGGTGCTTATCAAAAAAAAATAATCCATCACAACCAAGTGGGCTTCATCCCAGAGATGTAGGGATGGTTCAACATACACAAATCTATAAATGTAATTGAACACATAAATAAAAGTAAAAATAAAAAACATATGATCCTATCAATACATGCAGAAAAAGCATTCAACATAATTCAGCACCCCTTAATGATAAGAATGTTTAACAAAATAGGCATAGATAGGACTTACCTAAAAATGATAAAAGCCATATATGACAAATCCACAGCGAACATCACATTGCATGGGGAAAAATTGAAAGCATTCCTGCTTAGAACTGGAACCAGACAAGGTCGACCTCTATCACCACTTCTATTCAACATAGTGCTAGAAGTTCTAGCCAGAGCAGTCAGACAACAGAAGGAAATAAAATGCATCCAAATGGGGGCAAAAGAGGTCAAACTATCACTCTTTGCTGACGATATGATCTTATATCTATAAAACCCCAAAGATTCTGCCATGAGACTACTGGAATTGATAAAGAAATTCAGCAAAGTCTTAGGTAACAAAATCAATGTACAGAAATCAGTATTCCTATATGCCAACAACAGTCAAACTGAGAACCAAATCAAACACTTAATACCCTTCACAATAGCAACAAAGAAAATAAAGTACCTAGGAATATATTTAACTAAGCAGGTAAAAGACCTCTACAGGGAGAACTATGAAACACTGAAGAAGGAAATAGCAGAGGATGTAGACAGATAGAAAGCCATACCATGCTCATGGGGTGGCAGGATCAACAGTGTTAAGATGTCTATACTACCCAAAGTGATCTGCAGATTAAATACAATCCCTATTAAAATACCAACTTGATTTTTTACAGATCTAGAAAAAATAATTCTACACTTTTTAAGGAACCAGAGAAGACCCCAAATAACAAAAGCAATATTAAGCAAAAAGAAAAAGTTGGGAAGCATCAATTTACCAGACTTCAAGCTATACTACAAGGCTATAATAAGTAAAGCAGCATGGTACCTGCACAAGAACAGAGACATAGACCAATGGAACAGAACAGAGAATCCAGATATAAAACCATCTTCATATAGCCATCTAATCTTTGAGGAAGCAGACAAAAACATACACTGGGGAAAAGAATCCTTATTCAATAAGTGGTGCTGGGAAAATTGGATAGCCACATGTAGAAGACTGAAGAAACAGGATCTGCACTTCTCACCTCTCACAAAAATCAACTCATGGCGGATAACAGACTTAAACCTGAGGCATAAAAGTATAAGAATTCTAGAAGAAAATGTTGGAAAAACTCTTATACACATTGGCCTAGGGAAAGAATTTATGAAGAAGACCCCAAAGGTAATTACAGCAACAATAAAAATAAATGGGACCTGATCAAATTAAAAAGCTTCTACACAGCCAAGAAAAATATCAATAGAGCAAACAACCTACAGAATGGGAGAAAATATTTGCATACTACATATCAATACAGGGCTGATAATTAGAATCTGTATAGAACTCAGGAAAATCAGCAAAAAAAAAAAATCAACCCCATTAAAAAGTGGGCAAAGGACATGAACAGAAACTTTTCAAAAGAAGACAGACTAATGGCCAAGAAACATGAAAAAATGCTCAACATCT
This sequence comes from Mirza zaza, assembly GCA_008750895.1. Classification (NCBI taxonomy): domain Eukaryota; kingdom Metazoa; phylum Chordata; class Mammalia; order Primates; family Cheirogaleidae; genus Mirza; species Mirza zaza. The sequence continues at coordinate 81,903 of VSMD01003399.1, forward strand.
CTAATCATCAGGGAAATGCAAATCAAAAATATAGTAAGATATCACTTAACTCCAGTGAGAACGGTTTTTATCAAAAAGTTCCAAAACAGTAAATGTTGGTGTGGATGCAGAGAGGTAGGAACACAAATACACTGCTAGTGGGACTGCAAACTAGTACAACCTCTGTGGGAAGTAATATGGAGATACTTCAAAGAACTACAAGTAGAACTACCTTTGCTCCAGCAATCCCATTTCTAGGCATTTACCCAAAGGAAAAAAAGACATTCTATAAAAAAGACATCTGCACTCAATGTTTATAGCAGCACAATTCACAATTGCAAAGATGTGGAAACAGCCCAAGTGCCCCTCAATACGTGAGTGGATTAATAAAATGTGGTATATGTGTACCATGGAGTTCTACTTAGCCACAAAAAACAATGGTCATCTAGCACCTCTTGTATTATCCTTGATAGAACTGGAGCCCATTCTACTGAGTATCACAAGAATGGAAAAACAAGTACCATGTATACTTAACATCATATTGGTATTAATTGATCAACACTTACGTGCACATACAGAAGTAACATTCATTGGTATCGGGCAGATGGGAGGGGCGAGGAGGGGATGGGTATATTCACACGTAATGGGTGTGGTGTGCACCGTCTGGGGGATGGACATGCTTGAATCTCTGACTTGGGTGAGGCAAAGGCAATATATGTAACCTAAACATTTGTACCCATTTGTAATATACATGCTGAAATTAAAAAAAAGATAATTCAATTTTTTCTCTGGCATTGTTGATCAAACTTTTTAAAAAACTTACTGATAATTTGCAGAAGTTCTCTTGGCTTTACACTCATATTTAGTAATGTCATGTAGGTTTTTAGGATTCTTGTTAGGTTTAGAAAAACCTGTATTATTAAGCTTCTTTCACACCTACACTATAAGATTTCAGGGCATTTCAATGTTTCCTGTGAGTGATAAATTTTATATAGCCATAGAATTGACCACTCTTCTTAGCCAGTTTGTTATCAAACTCCTCATTGAAGTTATTAATATCTTCATTACCACTAGTATTTTATGTCAAAATAGCAAGATATTTGAATATTTTTCAAATGTATTCATATGATTTCCTCTTCATTAGCCAGATTCTTAAACAACCCAAGAATCTATTTATTACTTCTGTTTGAAATATATCATCTTATCTTAATGAATTAAACTTGGTATGATTAAACTTGAAAATACTTTTCTTATAATTTGCTTGTTGATAGAATAATTTTATTGATTTTATATAAAAATTATATGGAAAAAGTTATTGTATGATGCATTTGTAATTGTATGCTCTGAATTGTCAAATATATTCTTGACAGGCAAGAACTTCTGCTTTGACTTGGTGTCCATGAAACTGGAATCTTCTGATTATGACTTTACATGTTTGATGTTCAGAACATTGGATTTCATATGTTTCAAACCATGTTTTATCTTCAACATACTTATACTTCTGGTGCTAGGCACCATAGAACTTGCTTGTGTAGTAATACAGCCTTTTGCTGCACACCTCCCTCTCATGATATGGGGAAAGGAAGAGCAATGGCTAGTAGTCGAATTCCTGAAATCGATTCCTCCAGCAGAATGGGTATGAATAATTTAACCATATTCAGAGTTGACTGCAAGCCACATAAATATATTCTATTAACCCAAATTAAATATCTCCCTAACTCAGCTTCCCCTTAACCAGATTCCCAAGGCTATAGCCACTCTAATATCCACTACAAGAGGAAGGCAAGCAGAAGAGGCAGCAGTCTTCAGCAGTTATGATTAAAATATCTTTTTAAAATTGTACAAAAACATATGACCATGTACCTGGGCAAGGAAGGTGCTCTGAAGTTTAAGCCTGATTAGCATCACAGTAAATCTATTATATTTTATAGAGAGAGAGACAGAGAGACAGAGAGAGAATGAATTAATAGAAATTACACTTTGAAGAGTTGAAGAGTTTGGTTTTTAATTTTCTCCATGTTTGAAATAACTCCAAAATATGTATGAGATAGGAGTATGCATGTCAGAGTGGAAAGGGCAGACTTTGTAAATGTCTTTGTCGTGTGCTACTATAGCAGAATACCACAGACTGGGTAAATTATAAAGAAGAGAAATTGATTTCTCACAATTGAGGCTACGAGTCTGAGATCAAGGCACTGGCAGGTTTAGTATCTGGTAGGAGCCCAGTCTTCTCTTCCAAGATGGCACCTTGCATCCTCCTGAGGTGGGCAGGAATGTTGTTCCTCAAGTAACAGAGGAGTAGAAGAGCCAAGAGAGGAAGGGCGGGGGGACAGAGAGAGAGGGAGGGAGGAGGTAGGGTGGAAGAGGGAGAGAAGAAGAAGGATGAGGAGAATAAGGAGGCCAAACTTACCTTTTTAATAATGAACCCACTATGGAGATAACAGCATTTATCTACTCTAGAGGGCAGAGCCCTCATAGCCTAATCACCTCTTACCAGTCCCAGCTCTTAATACTGTTAAAATGTCAATTAAGTTTCAGCACAAGTGTTGGAGGGGACAAGCATTCTAATCATAGCAGTAAGTAAGTATTCAAAATTCCTTTATGTATACTCTGAGCCTTCTCAAGTATGCCAGTGTGAGCCTTGACCTAGCTTTGGGCTCAAATTTAAGTACACCTTCACTTTTCATTTTGGGTGGTTAATTATTCCCTTAGAGATATCAGCAAACCTTTATGGACTAGCAGAACAGCAATTTTCTTGTTTGGTGTTCTTGATTTTGCGGAGAGATGTTTTATCTTATACATTCAGGGATAATTCCACCAATACTTACTTCTTAGCAAACATTCCATGAGTTGTCCCAAAAGGGATTGAGTCAGCCTTCCATCTTAAACTGGCTGAAGGATCTGTTTTAGGTAAAAAGCACACATCAAGCTCTCAAATTTGAGATGGCCTCAGACCAATCATTGGCTCCAGGATCATCAGATTGGTGAGAGTGAAGAGGTTTAAAGTGCTATTAATTTGTCTAAACTCTTTTTATCTGGCCACAGTAATCATGTTTATTTTTTCTGGTACCAGTTCCAGAGAGAGAAGTTCATGTTGTCACCTGTGAACTCTCATTTCTATGTACCAGCCTTCCCAGAGGAACACTAAGATCATCTGAATTTCAGAAATAGTTGGAACCAAATCTTTTTATGTAAACAAAACAAAAATCTAGAAACTTTATCTTCTCACTTAGAACAGAGTACTGATTAAGCTCAGAGCCAAGTCACTTGCCACTTTGTGAAGTTTAGATCTGTAATATTCACTGAATCCTTTAATATCTTTCAGTATTTAGGTCAACTGTTGTATTGAGCATGAAAATTAGAAAATCCCGTTAAATCTCTAGTTATAATTGAGGAAACTGAAGCTTTTATTTTACTAAGTCTTTTGGGATAAAAATTAAGTAGTTGCTCATTCCTTGGGGAAAAGGATGATGTGTAATACCCATCTTTCACACTCAGCAGCTCACAAAAATGAAAAAAAAAGCAATCAACAAGTAATTCTGAAAGAAAACATTAAATATTTCCCAGACTTTAATCACACATGGGATGGATAGAGGATGAAAGTTGTGATTTATTTTCAACTTCTCCCCAAAATGTCAATAACAAATCATAAAACACATATAGACACACATACATACACTTCATATTCTCTACTTCTAAAACCAATGCCATCTGGATCTGGTCCTCTCTTTCCATTTCAGTAACAGTGATGTGCTTTTCCCCAGGCTGCCATCCAATTTCATCACCTCCTCTGATGCCTGGTTGTATTTGTTCTTCATTTGAATCTGTATCATCATTTGCATGTGTATAGCCAATCCCTATAGTGGCATTGGCTCATGTCATCTCTCCCTTATCTTCTGTTGTGTAGTCTATCCCTTCATTCTATCAAAGCTCATCTGCTAACAACCTTGTTTGCCTGATTATTCCAGTGCTTCCTCTGGATGTTTTTCCAAGCTTTACTCCATGCTGGGAATTACTTTTCATCTTCATCTGCTCAAGGTTCAACCTATTTTCAGGCAGCCACTCAAAGTCTACCTCTTTAAGGAGACAGTATGATACAGAGAAAAGACCTTGTGACTAGGGGTCAGGTGGCTACATTGTTAGGCCTAGTCCTCCTGAAAACCTATTTTCTGATCTGGGTCAGTCATTTAGCCTCTCTTCACGTCAATTTTCATATGCATAGAATTAATATCTATTTATTCACCTATTATTCATCAACAACAAAATTAAATTGTTTTCAGACATTGTGCTAGGCACTATGGCTCCAAAGAATAATAAAACATGGATCTTGTCCTCAAGGAGCTTTCAATTCAGTGGGGGACTGGACAAAAGAATGGACAGTTACAATACAACATGACAAATACTCAAGTATAGAAGGAAATGCTTAGGAAAGGTAGTTAGAAGGCTTAGTTGAACATCTCTAAGTTATTTTTTATTCATCTGCAAAGTGGAGCTAGTAATACCTGTCCCACCATCCTTGTAAGACTGTTCTGGAAATCAAAAGAAAGGGCTTCAACTGCTTGAAAGAACTCTAAAATGTAAGGCTACAATTGTTCCTTAGTGTTTGGAAGAGAAATTATGAATTCTCCTTGACTAATACCTCTTTCAGGACCACAAAGTTCCTGTAGCTCTCTCTTACCACTTCAAAATTCATATATTTTAATTTCTACATAACATTAGTGGAGAGTGTATATTGTAGCACAGGAGTTCTCAAATGGATGCACATCAGAATTGCTTGAGCAGGAGGAGTTCACAGGCTGAGAGTGGAGAGTTGGGATTGGAAACATGACTTGCATATATCCCATTTAGTGTAGCACCACAAAGAAAAATGACAAAAATCCCATTCATTTAAGTGGATGATTTTTTTATCCTCATAACAACCTATGTTTGTAATATAGAAAAAAATATTGATATCCCATTTCACAGATGAAAAGGTGTAGACTCAGAGTCAAGTATTTTCTTAAGATAGCCCAGCAATTAAAAATATAGCTGAGCTGGGCAAGAAGCCAAGGCTTCTCATCCCTACTCCAGGGTTCGTTACATTACGGAGAAGGCCTATATAATACCATGAATAAAACCAAAGCTGGGATGTCTATTATAAATGCAGTTGAGGAATATATTTGTATCAAGTAGTGTTTCTCAGGTTTTGAATACTTATGTCAATCTAAGAAAGGCAAACCTTATACTTTGTTTCTGGTAGTATGGCAGCTTATATGCCTTGACAAACTACACAACTAAAATGCTGGGAAAATACAATAAATAGGCCTTTTTATGATATGCTGGGCTATTGTCAAAAGCATGAAAACAGAAATTCTGGGAGGTCAGGCTGTGCCAAAGCCAGCTTTCACATCAATCGTGTCTATTAAATTCTGTGTTGAACAACTTTATGCCAATAAATTTTTAAAATCCAGTGAAATGGTTAAACTCTTTTTAAAATACAGTTTTAAATTGATTCAAAAAGAATTAGAAAATTTGAATGATCTTATAACCATTAAGGAAATTTTATTGGAAGTTAAAACCTTGCCATAAAAAAATACAACATGGACACATAACTTTATAGATGAATCCTACTGACATTCACTTTATAGTTCCAATTGCCCACCTATTTATCTTATAGTTTCTTATATATTACATCTATTAGATGCATTTTAAAAATTTCATCTGCACTTCTGTTTTTTTTTGTCCCAGATATAAGGAGCTTGGAAAATGTCACTCCATCCTCAAAAGGAAAAAGCCAGACAAACTGAAAAAATCAACAACTCTTCTTATCTGTCATAGAAAAAGCAAACCACTGTCCTGTGGTTTGGAGAAACAGGTGAATATAGCGAATCATAAGTCACTGCAGCAGAAAGCCATGAACAGAAATCTCCATAAGAATTAGTACAAGGCTAGACAAACCTGAAATATTATTGACTAATTCCTGGATTTCAGAGTGGGCAAGTCTGAGAGTTAAAAAAAACTCCAGAGGACCCAGTCATAAGGGAGACCTCACACTTTTGTGACTTTTACCTCCAGGAGCTCAACCAGGTTCTCACAGCGAATACTGGAGAAAAATTTTTTCATGCTTCCAATAGGGAGAAGAGAAATGGAATCATTTTGAAATGCCAGAGATTTCTGTTCTTCTTAACAAAGCCAACTCTCAAGAAAAACTATCTTCCGGAGCCTAAGCTATTGTGATTTTATCAGAGCCTAACCAATTAGGGGAAGAGAAATACTCAACTTCATCCCATAAACTCCATCCTGTTCCTGCTAAGGGGTGAGGATGGGGAACAAAAGGCACTTGTGAACTTCAGAGTTCAGGGGAATATACTAAAACACTGAGACCTAATCATAGGACTATAGAATGCTTCCAGAACCACACTCCCAACCTTACCACCACATTATTAAAGGCCTATTTACCACAGTTCTTTTTACTTGATTTATCATATCCAGCCACCAAGAAAAGAATTACAAGGCATACTAAAAGTCAAAACGCACAGCTTGAAGAAATAAAGCAAGCATCAGAACTAGACTCAGATACGGCATAGATGTTGGAAATATCAGAATGGAAATTTGAAACAACTATGGTTAATATGCTAAGGGCTCTAATGGATAAAGTGATAGCATGTGTGAATGGATAGGCAATATAAGCAGAGTGATGAAAATTCTAAGAAAGAATAAATAAATGCTAGTGATCAAAAACACTGTAAAAGAAATTAAGATGCCTTTGATGGACTCATAAGTAGACTGGGCATGGCTGAGGAAAGAATCTCTGAGCTTGAGGATATATCAATAGAAACTTCCCAAACAGAAAAGCAAAGAGAAGAAACGACTGGAAAAAGAAAATAAAACATGGAATAGAATATCCAAGAAATGTGAGACAATTACAGAGGTGTATCATATACGTAATAGGAATACCAGAAAAAGAAAAGAAGAAAGAAGCAAAAGAAATGTCTGAAGCAATAATGACCAATAATTTCTTCAAATTAATGTCAGACACTAAATCACAGACCCAGGAAGTTCAGAGAATGTCCTTGAGGGTAAATACCAAAAACCCACACATAAGCATATCAGTTTTAAACTATAAAAAAAAAAAGATAACATGCTTGAAGCTCTTACTCGAGGGGTGAGGGGAGCATGGGCAATATACGTAACTTTAACACTGTACCCCCATAATATGCTAAAATAAAACAAAAATTTAAAAAAAAAATAAAATAAAAGATAAAGAAAAAATCTTGAAAGAAGCCAAAGGAAAAAAGCCTGACTGATAAGAGCAACAAAGATAAGAATTATATCCACTTCTCAGAAACTAAGCAAGCAAGAAAAGAATGGAGTGAAATATTGAAAGTTTTGAGTGAAAGAAACCCACCAACCTAGAACTTTGTACTCTGCAAAATGACCCTTCAAAAATGAAGGGGAAATAAAAGCTTTCTCAGACAAACAAAATTGAGGAAATTTGTTGGGCAGTAGACCTACCTTGCAAGAAGTGTTAAAAGAAGTTCTTAAGATAGAAGAAAAATAATATAGGTCATAAATCCAGATAAAGGAAGAGCAAAAGAAAAAAAAATGAATGTAAAATAAGATTATTAATTTTAATCAGTCTAACAGATAAGGGTTTATTCAAAATAATAATAGCAACAATGTATTTCATAATATATGTATAAGTAAAATGAATGACAGCAGTGATACAAAGAATAGGAGGAAGGAATTAGATTACTGTGTTATTGTAAGGTACTTTCACTACCTATGAAGTAATATAGTGTTATTTGAAAGTGGACTTGGATTAATTGTAAATGTACATTGCGAATGCCAGCACAACCACTAAAAAAGGTTTTTAAAAAAGTATAACTGATATGCTAAGGAGAGAAAATTGAATCATATAAAAATGCTTAATTAAAAACCACAAGAGAATGAAAAAGTGGAAGACAAAAATAGGAATAAGAAACAGAAAACAGTAATAAATATGGTATATATTAATCCAATGATATCAATAATCACTTTAAACATTAATGATATAAATATACCAATTGAAAGAGAGATTATTGGAGTGGATTACAAATCTAGACCCAACTATATGTTGTCTACAAGAAATCTACTTTAAATACGAAGACACATGTAGAATAAGTGTAAATGGATGGAGAAAGACATACCATGATAACACTAATTAAAAGAAAACAGAGTCAATATATTAATTTCAAACGGAGCAGACTTCAGAGCAAGGAAAATTTTCAGGGATAAAGAGGGGCATTACATAATAATAAAGAGGTTAATTCTCCAAGAAGACATAACTTTTAATATGTACATTTAACAGAGCATCAAAATATGTGAGGCAAAAACTGACAGAACTTCAAGGAGAAACAGAAGAACTCACCATTATAATTGGAGACTTTAAACCTCTATATCAGAAATAGAAAGACACAGCAGGCAGAAAATCAATAAGTACATAGTTGAACTCAACAGCACCATCAATCAACTGGATATAATTGATATCTGTCAACTACTTCATACAACAACAGCACAATACACATTCTTCTTAAGCACATATGGAACATTTATCAATGTTGACAACATTGTAGGTCATAAAACACATCTTAAAAAATTTAAAAGAATAGAAATCTTACAATGTCTATCTCAGACCACAATGGCATTAAACTAGAAATCAATAACAGAAAGATGGCTGGAAAAATCTCAAAATACTTGGGGATTAAACATTATACTACTAAGTAACACATAAGTCAGAGAAGAAATCTCAAGATAAATTTTAAAATATTTTGAACTAAAAGAAAATGAAAATACATCTAGTCAAAATTTGCGGGATGCAGAAAAACAGTTCATAAAGGGAATTTATGGCATTGAGTGCATGTATTAGAAAAGAAGAAAGCCTTAAAATCAATAATATAAGCTTCCACCTTAGAGAACTTGAAAAAGAAGAGCAAATTAAATTCAAAGTCAGCAGAAGGAAAGAAATAATACAATTAGTGTAGAAATCAATGACATAAAACACAGAAAATCAACAGAAAATATCTGTGAGGGAAAAACCTTGTTTTTTGGAAAGATCGACAAAATTAGCAGGCCTCTAGCCAGGCTAACTATCAAAAAAGAGGACACAAATTGCTAATATTATAAATAAAAAGAAGGTCATCACTGAAGATCCCATAGATATTAAAAGCATAATAAGAGAATGTTATTAACAACTCATGCTCACAGATTTGATTACCTAGATGAAATAGACCAATTCCTTGAAAGACACAATCTGCCAAAGCTCAAACAAGAAGAAATAGACAATTTGAATAGGCCTGTATGTATTAAAAAATTAAATCAATAATTAATAACCTAAAACAGAAAGCACCAGGCTCAGATGAGTTCACTGGTGCATTCTACTAAATATTTGGTTTATAAAACACTGGTTCTTAGAATGGAACATCTATGGGGACAGGGTTTATATAGGAGCTCTCTATGCTTTTCACTCAATTTTTTTGTTAAAACTGCTCTAAAATATAAAATATATTTTTGAAAAGTCTATTTTTGAAAATCTGAAAATGCTATAATGTTTGCTTTCAACTCTCAAACATAAAGAACTCATGAGGAAAAGAAAAATCTATTATTTTTGCCAAGACATTTCCCATTTCTGTTGCTCTTCTTACATTTTTGATGCCATACTTTCTTCTGAATATCATCTCACTTGTGTCTGAAGAATTTTGTTTAGCAATTCTCTTAGGGTAAGGCTGCTGAAAACAAATTCCTATAGTTTTTCTTCATCTCAGAATGTCATTTCACCTTAATTCCTGAAGGATTTTTTTTACTGGATATAGATTTCTGAGTCGACAATGAAAATTGTTGTTCTCTTATAGATAATGTATTATTTTTCTATGACTGCTTTTAATATTTTGTCTTTAGTTTTCTGTACTTTGATTATGATGTGTCTGTGCTTTATCCTGTTTACAGTTCACTGAACTTCTTGAATCTGTGGGTTTGTGTTTTTTGTGAACTTTGGGGAGTTGTCAGTCATTATTTCTTCAAATATTACTTCAGCCTCCATTTTTTCTTTTTTCTTCTAGGACTTCGATACCATGCATGTGGACCTTTTGTTTTTGTCCCACAGGTCTCTGAGGCTCTGTTCATTTTCCTAATTCTTTTTTTCTCCCTATTGTCCATACTTGATAATTTTTAATAAATGATCTTCAACTTCACTGACTCTTCTGTAATCTTCATTCTGCTATTGAGCCCATTCTATGTGTTTTAAAGCTTGGTTATTGTTTTTTTCAGTTCTAAAATTTTCATTTGGTTCTTCCTTTATATATTCTATTTATTTCTTTGCCGAGACATTCTATTTAATTTTTTAAAATTATTTTTATTCTTTACTGACTTCTTACTTTTCCATTGCTTTCAAGCATGTTCTGAATTTCTTTTTAGAGAAATTTTATAATGAATGCTTTATAATCTTTGTCCAAAAGCTCCAATATCTGTGTCATCTTGGCCTTGGAATATTTTTTCATGTTAGTTCATATTATCCTGGTTTTTCATATGCTGAGTAAGTTTATATTGTATCGTGGACATTTTGGATATAATGTTATGAGATCTTGGGTCTTGTTTAAATCCTTTGGAGATATTGACTAATTTTTTTAAGATAGATAATCTCAACCTTATATAAATTCTTACAAAACAGAAAGATAAACACTCTCAAATTAGTATAATGTTATAGCAAAAAAGACAGTATGCCAAAGAAATATAAGCCAATCTCAACCATAAAGTTATACATAAAAAATCTAAACAACACATTAGCAAACTGAATGCAGCAATGTATTTAAAATATAATATATGATGTCCAATTTCTTTTTATCCCAGGAATGCAAGGTTGGCCCAGGAATACAAGGTTGGCTAAAATTAGAAAATTGATTAAAGCAATTCATGATCTTTAGATTAAAGAATAAAATTATACAATTAATACAATATGAGACAAGCATTTTATATTAAAAAGTCATTCAGTTAAAGTCAACATCAATTAATGATTTAAAAATTAGCAAACTAAGAATAGATTTGTTAATGTTCTAAAAGACATCTATAAAAACCTTACACAAATATCATACTATGACATTCTAGTGCATTCCTTTTGAGATCAGGAGCATTTTCACCATTCCTATTCAGTTTCTCACAGGATGTACAAGCTAATAGCAAGGAAAGAAAAAGATATAAAAGATATGTGGGTTGAAAAGGAAGGTTCAAATTCTTTGTTTGCAAATAATATGATTGTCTATGCAGAATTACATAGATACCCAAATTACAGGCAAATTATAGGTGAACTGTTTGAATTATTAAAAGTTAGCAAGTTTTCTTGGTAATAAAAATTATGCAAATGTGAATTTTATGTTTATGCAATAGCAATTGGAAGTTAGAAAATAAAATTTTAATGAAAAGACAGCACTTAAAATGGCAATAAAAATATAAGGTATCTAAAAATAAATCTCACAAAAGATACATAAGCCCCTTATGGAGAAATTCATAAAACTTATATCAATGAAAAAAGAAAACATGTTGTTGAATAAGAAAACTCCAAATAATAAAGATTTATAGGTTAATTCTATTTCAATAAAAACTCCCAATAAGACTTTACATGGAACTTGACATTCTGATTTTTTAAATTTACATTAATGTGGACTCAGACTCCAGGCCCTTCCTCATGGACACAGGTACCAGGCCAAGCCCTCCAGGCCTTCCTTAGCAAACCCAGATAATATAAACCCCAGTGCCACCCTGGCCCCCATGAACTCAGGATCTGGATGTGCCCCAGGGGACCATAGTTCCAGGCTCACCTTCAGTGGACCTAGACTTTGGGCCAGCCTGCCCAAGGACTCTAACAGCAAGCCTACATGTGGGCCTCATCAGATGATCCACCCAGAATCTCTGGACCTGTGACTGTTGGAAGGTTTTTGCTGCAAAAAGCAGTGTGTATAGACCGTACTACTTCCTGATGCATGAACTTCAATGCATGGCCAAAGGACCACATATAATCAGGGAAACATGACACTAGCAAGAAGCAAAATAAAGCACAATAACCAACCCTAGAGAAATGAAGGTTTATGAAGAACCTGACAAAGAATTAGAATTATTCATCTTTAAAAAGCTTAGTGAGCTACAAGAGAACACAGTAGACAACTAAACAAAATTTGGGAAATCTTGCATGACCAAAATAAGGTGTTTGACAAAGAAGAACCAAACAGAAATTTTACAACTAAAGAATACAATGACTAAACTAAAACAAACCCAGAAATCTTCAACAGCAGACTCAATCAAACAGAAGAATCAGTGGATACAAAGACAGGTCATCTGTGATTACCCAATCAGAGGAACAAAAAGAAAAAAGAATGAATAAAGCCTACAGAAATTATGGGATAGCACCAAGCCAACCAATATACACAGTTTGTAAGTCCCAGAAGGAGAAGAGAAAGAAAAAGGAGTAAAAATCTTAATTAAAAAAATAATGACAGAAAAATTTCTAAATCTGGAGAAGGAAATGAATATCCAGATCCATGAAGCCCCAAGATATCCAAAGAGATTAAATATAAAGCGATTTTTACCAATATACATTAGAATCAAATTCTCATAAGTCAAAGACAAAGAGAGGATTTTGAAAGCAGCAAGATAAAAGCAACTCATCACATACAAGGGAACTCTCCTAAGGCAGTCAGTGGATTTCTCAACAGAAACCTTGCAGGCCAGGAAAGAGTGAGATGATATATTCAAAGTGCTTAAAGGAAAAAAAAGATACAAACCAAGAATATACCAAGAAGGAGAGATAAGGATGTTTCCAGACAAACAAAAGATGTGGGAGTTCATCACCACTAGACCTGCCTTACACAAATATGGTTGATAGAGTATAACTATCAATAGAGTTACTATGTAATTGAATATCCAAACTGGCACATTAAGTGAAATGGAGCACTATTAATAATTATGCTGGAACAACAGACATAAACTGGAATAGTCCTGGGCATTACTGGGCTGTATGATCATCCTGATTATAGAGGGAGCTGGCTCAGTGAATACCAGAGTACATATCTGGTCTGCAACAGGTTGTCATTTCAACAATTAAAACATAATAAACAGTAACCATCCGGGATTATGAAATGTGCCCTGCCATAATTGTAGTCCTTAATCAGTGCTTTTGGTAGATGTGTCTGCTAGGCTCCATTGACACCAACAAATGGGGTGCCTATTTATTGAGAGGGAGTTTTCTCAGCAATCCATGTGAAGCAAAAAGTGTCTGACTATTCTATGAGAGAAAGATTATTTTGTATTTTTTGTCTTTTTGTTTGATTACCACCTGATGCAGCACAAAATGATAGTACTTTGGGTTCTATTTTATAGGGGCTCAAAATTTAAACAGTTTAGGACTAAGATAAGAGGAATAGAAATTCTTTCTGGAGATGAAATTGGAAGTGGTTTGTACAGGTTTATAAATAATAAAATAATAATGAGTGTTTATTGAGTTTCTACTATATGTCAGGCACTTTGTTTCTACTCATAGAACTTAATCATCTTAACAGCCATATGAAGGAAGTATTATTTCTATTGTCCACATCAGAAAACTGTTAAGGAATGAGCCCAGGAATTTGAACAAACTTGGGAAACATAATGAGTCCCTATCTCTACAAGGAAAATACAGCTGGGTGTGTGTGTGTGTGGGGTGCCTGTAGTCCAAGCTAATTGGGGGCTGAGGCAGCAGGCTCCTTGAGCCCAGGAGTTTAAGCATGCAAATAAAAGAAAATATAGCCAGTGAAAAAGACATATTTTGCACAAGGAAACAAAGATAAGAAAACTACTGACTTCTCATTAGAAACAATGCAAACCAGAAGACAATGGAACAGAAGATTTGATATGCTGAAAGAATAAAACTGTCAACCAAGAATTGTATAGTCAGTGAAAATATCCCTCAAAAGCAAAGTTAAGGTAAAAAAAATCTTTTTACACCAACAAATAAAGACCATTTATTCATTGCCAGTAGATCACCGTAAAATAAATATTATAAAAGTTCTTCAGGCTAAAGGAAAATGATTACAGATGGAAACTCAGAGCTATACAAAGGAAGGAAAAGTGACAGAAACAATGTGTGGGTAATAGTAATAAAACTTTTTCTTCACTTTTTTATTAAAAGAAAAATGGCTGTGCATAGAAAAATGTATTAATATTTTAGGACTTATTACAAATGTGGAAATAAAATGTACAATAGCACAAAAGATAGAGGTGGAATTGAAATTATACAGTTTCAAGCTTTTTACATTATACATAAAGTGACATACTAATATTTGAAGGTAAGCTGTGATATGTCTAAGACATACATTGTAGACCAAAGAGCAACCACTAAAAAAAACCCCAATAGGTATAGAAACCAATCTAGAACATAAAATGGAGTACTAAGAAATATTCAACTAATTCAAAAGGCAAGAAAAGAGAAAATTAAAGGAATAAAGAAAATATGGGAAAAAGAGAAAATGAATAGCAATATGATAGACTTATGCTCAACCATATTAATACTCACATTCAGTGTGATGTTTGTCAGACTGGATACAAACTATCTAACTAAATGCTGTCTACAAGATATAAACTGTAATATAATGACACTGTTAGGTTAAAAGTAAAAGAAGGAAAAAGATATACCATGGAAACACTAAAGATATATAAAGTGGAGTAAGTATATTAATGTCATGCAAATTAGACTGCAAGACAGAATATTATCAGAGATAAAGAGAGGCATTTAATAGCAAAAGGGATAATTCATCAAAAAGACATAACAATCTTAAATGTGTATATATCTAATAACAGAAGTTCAAAATACATGAAGCAAAAATAGTCAAATAGTCAAATCTACAATTACAAGTAGAGATTTCAACAATCCTCTGTCAGTAATTGATTGAGGGAACAGATAGAAAATTAATAAAGATATAGAGAACATGAACAAGCCCCTCTACCTAATTAACATCTATAGGACATTATACCTAACAATGACAGTATACACATTATTGTTAAGTACCCATAGAACATTCACCTTGGTAGACCACATGCTTGGCCATAAAACAAGTATCAGTAAATTTTAAAGTATTGAAATCATTCAGAATGCATTCTCTGATGACAATAGAATTAAATTAGAAATAAATAACAAAAAAATCACTAGAAAATCACATACACTTAAAAATTAAGCAGCATACTTCTAAGTAACTCATGGATCCAAGAAGAAATCACAAGAGAATTTTTTTTAATTGAATGACAATGAAAATATTACATATCAAAACTTATGGGTTGAATCTAATGCAATGCTTAGTGAGAAAATTATAGCTTTAGATACTTATATTAGAAAAGTAGGAAGGTCTAAAATTAATGATCTAAGATTCACTTTAGGTAACTAGAAAAAGAACAGTAAATAAAACCCAAAGTAAGAAAAAAATAAGGGTAGGAATCAGTGAAATGTAATAGTGGAAAATGATAAAGAAACCGATGAAACTAAAGTTGTTCCCTTTGAAAAGATCAATAAAATTGAGAAGAGACAAATCAAGAAAAAAGAGAAATGGCACAAATTGCCAATATCAGAAATGAAAAGGGGCATGACTACAGAACCTATAGACATTAAAAGAATGATAAGGGAATGTTATGAATAACCATGCTCATAAATTTGACAGCTGAAAGAGACAAATTCCTGCAAATTACAAATTATAAAAATTGACACAGGAAAAAATGGAAAATTTCAACAGTTCAATATCTATAAAAAATTAAATTCATAACTAAAAACCTTCTCAGATGGTGAATTCAGTGGTGAATTCTATCAAACATTTAATGAAGAAATAATATCAACCCTACACAAACTTACAGAAAACACATGAAAGAAATCATTTCCAACTTTCTTTTTAAAGCCAGCATCATTCAGATACCAAACTAGGCAAAACTTATTTAGGAAAGAAACAGGCCAGGCACGGCAGCTCACGCCTATAATCCTAGCACTCTGGGAAGCTGAGTGCTAGTGGGAGGATTGCTTGAGGTCAGGAGTTTGAGAGCAGCCTGAGCAAGAGGAGACCCTATTTCTACTAAAAAATAGAAGAAATTAGCCGGGCATGGTGGTGGTGTGCACCTATAGTCCCAGCTACTTGGAACGTTGAGGCAAGAGGATACAGTTTTAAGCTTCTTACATTAATACATAAAGTGACATAATAATATTTGAAGGTAAGCTGTGATATGTTTAAGATATATATTGTAGACCAAGGAGCAACCACTAAAAAAAACCCCAATAGGTATAGAAGCCAATCTAGAACATAAAATGGAGTACTAAGAAATATTCAACTAATCCAAAAGGCAAGAAAGTGATGAATTCTATCAAACATTTAATGAAGAAATAATATCAACCCTACAAAAACTTTCAGAAAAACACATGGAAGGAATCATTTCCAACTTTCTTTTTAAGGCTAGCATCATCCAGATACCAAACTAGACAAAACTTATTTAGGAAAGAAACAGGCCAGGCACGGTGGCTCATGCCTATAATCCTAGCACTCTGGGAAGCTGAGTGCTAGTGGGAGCATCTCTTGAGGTCAGGAGTTTGAGAGCAGCCTGAGCAAAGTGACAGGATACAAGACCAATATAAAGTATTGATAATATTACTATGTACTAGCACCAAGCAATTGAAAAATGAAACTAAAATACTCTTCCCTGCCCTCGGATCAGGAAGGAAACAAACCACCAAGTAAATGCAACATGATAAGTGCTCACAGTGGTGTGCACAGAGGACTATGAGCATTAGGGGCTGCCACCCTGCCAGGGGAGGGAACACGGGGGTCCAAGGAAGGAGAGGAAGTGAACTCTGGTTCAACCGAGTTTTTGTCCTTCCCCAAGTCCTTACTGAGTAGTCATTTGTGCTGCCTGGTGAATAGAGTTTGTACACAAAGACAAAAATAAACACTGACCTCAAAGACTGAGTGTATTAAAGGCTGTATAGGGGCAAAAACAGAAACAAGGAAAAGGTACATTTTGTGTGAGTTAGGGAGTTAGTTTCCAAAGCCAAAGAATGTCATTGACATAATTATTTTTAAATTCTGCATACACGATTAGTTGGTTCTTGCTAAAATACTCGTGCATAAGCTCCCAGTTAGGGAATTATTTAAGAATTTATCTTTGTTTCCTTTTTTTAAAAAAAATTCTGGGTGACAGGGCAAAAAAGAGCTTCGAGATGGACTGGAGTGGCAATTTTGCTTGCTGTGTGACCTCAGGCAGTGCCAACTCCTTCTGAACCTCTGTTCTTAGCACATGTGAAATGAGTACAAAAACATCTACTGCAGCTGGTTGTTGGGCCAACTAAACTGAGCTAAAATACAGACCCTTTTGGTATAATGCTTGACACATAGCTCAAACACTACTATTTTGCTTCTTTCCCTTCCACATATTTTAAAACTTAATCACTAAACTTTATCAGAAACAAGGTACTTAAACTTCACACGTCAAGCAATCATGGTGACACATCCTTTTTTAATGTTAAAATTACATTTTGGTGAAACCATGTGTTCAGCTGAATTGCTCTTAAGTAAATACAATCATTCTTACATTTATCAGCAAATTAAACTTCAACAATTACACTTGCTACTGTGGTTACCTCTGAGTTTCTCTAAAACTCCTCTGTATTTTATTGCTGTGTAAATATTTAAAAGACTTTAAAAGGCTAATTTCAGATTTGGGCCTTCTCTCTTCAGCAGTTTATATTTCAAGACCTTTTATACAGTTTGGATTCTCATTTGTGAAACCTAGTGCAGCTCTCACATTGTTACTATTTACATTTTTTTTTTGTAATGTGCCACAGGTTTATAAAACTTTGCATTTGAATTTTTGATGTGATTAGCTGCTTTTAATTACATCTAGAAATCCTTTGCCAAATAATGATTAAAACACAGAAACGGTGTGGTTGAGACAAACGCAAAGCAAAACAGATCTACACGAAAACTCTTCAAGCAGGGAACAAAAATAAGTCCACTTAATTTGCACATATATAGAGGATTTAATTCAAAAGGAAACAGAACAAAAGATAAACGAGGTGAGAAAGGCAGATAAGAGGACTTTAAAGTGTACAACAAGTTCCAATCCTGTTTTCGTTTGTTTGTTTTTTTAATCAGAGAATTATGATTTTTTTTTTCTGGGGAGATTTTTTGGAGTAAAAAAATCAAACGCATATATAATTATGGTTCACAGCAAATTGCATTTACTGCCTGTTGAACAAACTCAATTGGATTACTAAACCACAATGTCTCCTACTCCCTAAGGATCAAACTCTCACTCCTTGCTAGTTCTCCAAGGCCCTACTTAAGCACGCTGCACGATTTCTGTAAGGTGCGTTTCCAGGCACCGGTTCCCTGCTGAAGGTTCAGCAGATGCATGCCCACCGCTTTCAGCATCAGATTCAAATTCACATCCTCGGGGGACCCAAGTTCTTTCACGACCCCTCTTCTTCTGGCTTTCTCCCTGGGCCTCCCCTCCCCACCACGCTCCCCTCTCCTCCGGCCACTTGTGTGCACTCTTCTGACGCAGGCGTGCGGTCTCCTGCCCTGTGCGCCCATTCACTTCTGCGTGCTGTCAGTCACCCAGCCGTTCATCCGCATATGTCTATCACCTGCTGTGTGCCAAGCACTGTGCCTCATGGAGGGGCCACGGGAATAAGGCTGAAAGAAGTCCCATCCCTGAACGTGAGTGGTGGGAACAGCCAAGCGGGGGGAACGGACTTTACTCAAAGACTCTCACGAACAACTACTGAACGCGTGCTCGGGTGTCCCATGAGTGCCCCCGAGGCAAAGCTCACGGCCCCCTGATAATGGGGAACTGGATCCTCATGGGAAACTCGGGAATTCTTGTCTGCGTCGTGACTGTGGCCCGGGGACAGGGAGGCAGAGCAGGAGTGTGAGGGAGGGTGGGTCGGAGGAAAGGGCTGGCCCGCGGGAGGAGGACAGCGTGGTGGCGCTGGACCCGACAGAGGGGGACAGCCCTGGTCGCCTTAAGGAGTGTGATCTTTATCCCAGCGGCAATCCCTGCACCCGGGCTCTTCCTCCTGTCCCGTCACCTTGTCCCCTGAGGCCCAGCCCCAGCGACCCCTCTGGACCTGTGCCTGTTGACCTTTGCAGCCTCTGCGCTTTCACGCAGGCTGCCCCAGCAGGCGGGCGACACGGAGCGGCGCGCAGGGACGACTGTGCGGGAAGCTGCCCCCGCGTGGCTCGGAGGCTGGGCCTGCCCCGCGCGCTGGGGGCGACTGGGCCGTCCAAGTCCCGTTTCCAGAGGCGCTCCCAGTGGCGGCCCTAACTCGTGCAGTCCCCGAGCAGGGGCCCCGGCCCTCACAAAGACCCCTCCCTCTTAATTCAGACCAAATCCTAGCTCGCTGTAATTGCGGAGGGCGAGGAAGCGTGCGGTTTGTGCAGAAGACCGTGCCCATGACCTGCTCCACGCTTGCCCTCGGCCCGCCCGGCGCGGCGCTCGGACCACGAGGGTGGTTGAAGCGATCCCGGAGAGGGAGGCTGGTCCCTCCTGGGGAGGTTCCAGGGGGCCACAGGGAACCACGCGGGGAATCACAGCTGCTAACCGGTGCGTGGAACGGAACAAATCCCCCCTCTCCCTCTCATCACGGAAAGGGATTGTATTTCACGTTGAGGGAAAGGAGCGATTTGCCTACAAATTAGGCTGGAGCTGTGGAGAAGAAACTGTTTGCTGGCCAGACGTGTGTGCCAGGACGGGAACGAAACGCGGCAGGAGGAGAAGGGGTAGGCGCTCGCATAAGTGAGCGGGTTTTCTTTTAGCATTGCCCTGCTGTCCTCCCAGGCTCTGACGTCGCTGTCAGTGGTGGCTCTTGGCACTCAGCGCACGCGCCTGCTCCGGGCAAGCGTTCGCCCCTTTGCTCGGCAATTGCTTCCGAGAGGCCCGCGACGTCCCTGAGAAACGGTCACCATTCAACCTTCTGCTGACTCCATAGAAAAGCAGGTGAAACCTTGTTTCCATTTCTTTCAGAATCACAAAGTGAGTTGAAAGGCTTTTTTTTTTTTTTTTTACATTATTTTCTGTTTGTTGAATGAACCACCAGAAGGCCTGCAGATTCTGCACCCAGAGGCCCTGGCCCTGCGCCCGCCCGCGCCCTGCAGAGCTGCCTTCCAGCAAACCGGCTCTCACACCCTCCCTCCTCTCCACCCTGGCCACGGCCCTGCCTCCCAGAGTGACACCCCTGCTCCTGGGTGCCCCTGGTGGCCTGTTTCCTCGTTCTGCCTTGACTTTCTCTTTTCGTCTTGCTCCCACTCTGGGTTTGCCTGTGCCTGGGTATTCCCGTCTCAGAATGACCCACTGGAGCTTCCATGTCTGACTTAAGAACAGCCACTGCCCAAGTCCCAGACTCCAGGCCACCACTCTTCCCTTCCCAGTTCCCCAGCAGCCCATGGTCATAAAGGAAAATAATGGTTTAGTGTCCCCTGTGTGTTTGCCTTAATATATACACAGCTTATAACAAGGCCATACTCTTTACTTAAGCAGTCTTTTTTTTTTCTAAAATATGGAAATACAGAGACAGATGTCAATAAAAGCATCAGACTGATCTGTGGTTGCTCTTGGGGTGAATGTGAAGGAGAGGACGGCTGGAGGCTGCTGGGGCAATGTTTTCATGTTCGCTGTGAGGACGAATGGCTTTGGTCTGTAACAAGGGATCAGGAAAGCCTTTCAGCTGAGTGAGTGGTCGGCAGTCCAGCCCTTTCTAAGGCTTTGTGTGACCGGATCAGGTGGCCCGAACTAGGATTAACCAAACCAAACAAGCCCTGTGAATTAAGACAATTTGTCCTGGGGAAGCCACTTACTCAAATCCTTAATCCCTGAAAGAGCCACTTACATGCCGCTCATTGAGGCATTGTCCTTACACAGAATTCACTTATGACTTTTGATTTGATTGAATGGTTTTTTCCTATAAGGCAAAGTGCAAATTGAGTTACCAGTTATACTGGAAAGCAGTTCTGTGTAGTTTGCTTTTGTTTTGTTTTGAAAAAGATTTAAAGAAAAGACTTAAAAATAAAAACTTTAAAAAATCACTTGATTGACTTTTCTTCTGAGAAAACTGCCGGATACATTTAGGGGTGGAGGGAACATATTTTAGAACTGTTTCATGGGGAAAATCGTATTACTTAGCTGAAAGATTTTGAAGGCTGGGAATAATTGTATTGTGAAGCTGGTGAAGTTAATTTTTTTTTTTATGTTTGAAAAACACTGAGCTGGGGATAAGAGAGGGGGCGTCTTTACCAGGTAAATCCCAAAATATATTTATCATGTTATCTTTATGGATTTTACTACAAGTAGGACCTTCCCAAGATCTTTGGAATAACTTCCTTGTAAAGTAATAAAGGAATACTTGTAGTATATTCCTTTGTATATACTTTACAAGTTTTGAGGAAAAATTATTTTCCTCTTATAAAAACTGTGTTCCTATAATTATCTTGGGAAATGTGGTTTTGAGGTCAATAAAAGGGAAACTTCTTGTCTGCAGACTACCTTTCCTCCATGCGAGTTGGGATTTGTCACTTGGGCATCAAAAGTGTTTTCCTACCCACCCCTCTTCGCTCTCTGCCAACCCCACCTCTCAGAGTCACCCTGAACTTGTGAAACGGTGGCTTCGCCTAGTGTACAGGTTCAGACCCGAAACCAAAAGACTGAAGCGGACACAGGCCCCACACAGCCCTTCCCTGGTGCCCCGGGGCCGGTCACCCCACTTTAGGAAGCCACAGGGGAACACCTCATCCCACAGCCCCTCTCCCCGGGGAGACCTACGAGGGGACACCCCGGGCTCCTGCTCTCCCAAGGGCCCTGCCTTGCCCAGAAGCACCCGAGCTTCAGTCGGGAGCTGGGTGGACACAAGGCTCAATTTTGGCTGAAGTGCTCTGCCTCAAAGAAGGACGAGACCCCACAGAGCCTGGGCACCCCTGCCGGTGCAGTTGTGCTGGGGGGAGGCGGTGAGCAGCCCGGGGTCTGACCATAGCTCAAGGGTCACACAACTGACCTCTCTGAGCCTCATTTTCCTATCCCTGAAGCAGAGGTAATACTGCCTCCTCCACGTGGTTCCTGTGAGGATTAAATCGAATAATAAGTGTAAAATACTTTGCATACTTCCCAGCGCATAGTGGGAATCACGAAAGAGCGTTTCCAGACCTCTCCCCTGACACCCTGTCAGATGCCGCCACCATCAGCACCATCTGACGTTGGTCCTCTCACCCGAGGGGTGGGTTTCTTCCAGCCCCAGGCTGTGTCGAGTAAAACAGATCCAGTGCGCATGTGTAGGAACCGGCTACAATAACCATGCACGGAGCACCACGTGAGACACTCTGAGTGGATAATGCAGACGCAAGCGGTGCGAGTGCCCACGGGGAAGGGTGTGACTAGAAGCTGGAGCAGGAGCTGCTCAGAATCTGAAACCTGTAGGGCTAAGGTAGAGTGATGCAGTTCCACAGTTGGGCTAAATGACGACCTGAAGAAACGGTTCTGAGGCCACAGGGTCAGTGCCACCGGGTGTTGGGTTAGAGGTGGGCGGTGGCCTCCTCGCGCGCTCGCCGTGTCTGCTGGAGCCAGGGGTGCAGGCGTGCAATGGGCTCTGCTCCACGGGTGGGTTTAGGGGCAGAGCCGGCTCGGGGGAGAGTGTGCAGTGGGTGACATTCTCCTTTGGCGTCTGTGGCCTTCCCCGATAGTGACTTTCTCTTCTGAGCCATCAGATACCCAGTGCCTTTCCCTTTCCCCCGATTCAATCCCATGCTCACCGTTAGACGCTGCGATGTGAGGTGTGGGTGTGGGAGATGCCCTGCCGGCTGTCACTTCCCTGTCCCTCTTTGCTCACAGACCCCAGGGCTGGGCAGAGGATCCAGGCCTGGACCCTCAGAGCACCCCACTCCCCCAGCCAGCGTCTCCAGGTGATGTAGGGGCCCCAGAGTTAAGCCAACCAATCAGAGACCTTGCCCGGGGTGGATGAGACTCGGAAGGGCTAATACCGTGTTTCCCGGAAAATAAGACCTACCCATAAAATAAGCCCTAGCAGGATTTCTAAGCATTTGGGCAATAGAAGCCCTACCCCGAAAATAAGGCCTA
>VSMD01003400.1:0-39354 GCA_008750895.1 Mirza zaza
TGTATAAATGGTGAAAATATCTTCATAAGGAGAATGACAAAAATAACTTTGTTTTAGAAAATATTTTAGGAAGAGTTTAAAGTATGGCTTGCAATAGGAAGAGTCCACAGGCAGGGAAATTACTTATAAAACTTCTTGCAATTGTCCTGAACTGAAGTTAAGAGGAACTGGATTAAACATAGGATTGAGCAAAATTTATTACTCTTTTTCTTTATACTCAATTAAAAATAAATAGTTGAAATTAGTACACCTTGATTTTATTTTTGCTCTTGAACTTGGATTGCTAATGACATATTAAATTAAAAATATGCCCACTGTTTTGCTTCTGACAATGGTGATAAAATTGCTTTAGGATAATTCTTTCCCTAAGAGAAATGACAAAATCCAAGAGGTTCCATTGCAAGACATTGAATAACTAGTAAGCAAGAAAAGATTGGAAAAGTCCAGATCCATGATTTGGAGAATGGAAGCCTAGAGAGGTGACCACTCCCTGCATTTCTTCTCTATTCATGTCCAATTCTTAAAGCAGTTACTGAGAGCCTAATAAGCTAAATTTGTCTTTGAAAGAGTTAAGGAGCTGGCAGGACACAAACTGAAATTAAGGAATGCTTATATCTTGGGGCCCTGAAAATCCTTTGGAAGCACTAAACACTACCAGTAAGAGTGACCTGGGTAAAATATGTTTACAGGGACTGAAGCTTCAAGTCATCTGAATCTTGTTAGGGTGCTGTGATTGGTATTTCTTATGGTATCATATTAGATGTCTGCAAATTCAAAAGTAAGTCCTCTCTGGAGAAAAATGGTATTAACCAAAGCTTCAAATTATCTTTATAGTTTTATATAATGAGCATCTGGCACTTACCAAGCACATGAGAAGACCAAGAACAAATTGAATATGCAATTAATAGAAGTAGAGAAATAGCAGATTTACATTATGAAGTTAGCACACATAAACTTTAAAACAATCATGGTTTGTTATAGCAAGTAGTATTACTAGAGGCAAAGAGAAGATTTTACAATAATACAAATCTATTAAGTAACAATAGTAACCATCTGACAAAATTAAAGAGTGAAATACAAATAGGCAAAATTGTAGTGATTTTACTACACTCCTCTCAGTAACTTATGAAATGGACAGATGATAAATCATTTGTCAATAACTATAAAACACATGGTCTCTTAAACATACACAAATATGCACAGTAATGGGATAAAACTAGGAACTAAAAATCAAAACATAATTTTAAAATACCCATATCTTTCAAAAATAAGCAACATATTTCTAAATGACCCATGGATTACACTAAAAATATTAAAAAATTAAATAGAGAAGTAATTAAAATGTGATATAACAATATTTATGGGTTGTACCTAAAATTGTGTATACAGAAAAAAGTATTGTTCTGATTGAATACATCGGAAAATCAGATAAGCTAATCATAAAGTTGTAAGGATCCCTTTCAAGAAATTTTTTTTATGTTATATGATTTAATTTGTATGAATTGTCTAGAATAGGCAAATTCACAGAGACAGAAAGTAAATTAATGGTTGTTTGGGATTGGAGGTGGGAGGAATGATGAAAATATTCTGGAATTAGTGATCATGGTCGCATAGCCTTGTGAATATACTAGAAAACACTGAATTGTACACTTTAAAATGGAGAATTTTATGGTTCATGAATTGTATTTCAATTAAAACAAAACTTTGTATATATCATTTTATATGAGTATCAGCATTTTCATAAAAGAAAATCCCAGAAGTGGGATTGCTGGGTCAAAAGTCACATGCATATTAAATTTGCAGTTTTAATAGATTTTGCTGAATTTTTTCCTCAGTTTGGACATCAATTTATATCATCGACACATGTGAGAGGGCTTGTTTCCCAATAATATTGCCAACAGTGCGTGTTGTCAAACTTTCAGAGTTTTATCAGATATATTTAAAAACATTATCTTGGTATAGTTTTATAATAATTTGCTACTCTCTCACTATGAGTGAAATTGAGCTTATTTATTTTATTTTTTGCATAGTTCCTACAAACAAATTTAATCCATTGGAAATGCTTGTTTGTATTGCCATGTTTTGTTACATAGGAATCTGTAATTCTTTTTTTTATGGTAACTCTGTTTTCAAATTTTTTTTATTTCAGCATATTATGGGGGTACAAATGTTAAGGTTACGCATAAGGCCCTTGCCCCCACTCCTCACTTGAGTCAGAGCTTCAAGCGTGACCATCCCCCAGACGGTGCACATCTCACTCATTATGTATGTATATACCTGTCCCCTCCTCCCCCCTCCCTCCTGCCCAACATCCGATAAATGTTATTCCTATATGTCTACTTAGGTGCTGATCAGTTAGCACCAATTTGCTGGTGAGTACATGTGGTGCTTGTTTTTCCATTGTTGGGATACTTTACTTAGTAGAATGGGTTCCAACTCTATCCAAGAAAATACAAGATGTGCTATATCACCATTGTTTCTTAGAGCTGAATAGTATTCCATGGTATCCAAATAACACATTTTATTAATCCACTCATGTGTTGATGGGCACTTGGGTTATTTCCACAACTTTGCAATTGTGAATTGTGCTGCTATAAACATTTGAGTCCAAATGTCTTTCATGTAGAGTGTCATTTGTTCTTTTGGGTAGATGCCCAGTAGTGGGATTGCTGGATTAAATGTTAGATCCACCTGTAGAAATTGCTTTCTACAGAGTTTGAACTAGTTTGCAGTCCCACCAGCAGTGTAGGAGTGTTCCTATCTCTCTGTATCCATGCCCACATTTATTGTCTTGGGACTTTTTGATAAAGGCCACTCTTACTGGGGATAACTGATATCTCATTGCAGTTTTGATTTGCATTTCCCTGATGATTAGAGATGTTGAACATTTTTTCATATGCTTGTTGTCCATTATTCTATCTTCTTTTGAAAATTTTCTGTTCATATCCTTTGCCCACCTTTTGATAGGGTTGTTTGATATTTTCTTGCTAATTTTCATGAGTTCTAAGTAGATTATATATCAGCCCCTTATCAGATGTGTAGCATGTGAAAATTTTCTCCCATTCTGTAGGTTGTCTGTTTGTTCTCATGACTGTTTCTTTGTCTGTGCAGAAGCTCTTTAGTTTGATCAGGTCCCATTTATTTATTTTTGTTGCTACTATGATTGCCTTTGGTGTATTCTTCATAAATTCTTTGCCTAGGCCAATGTCTAGGAGAATATTTCCAATGTTTTCCTCTAGAATTCTAATAGTTTCATACCTTAGGTTTAAGTCTGTTACCCAGCGTGAGTTGCTTTTTGTGAGAGGTGAAAGGTATGGATCCTGCTTCACCCTTCTACATGTGGCTATCCAGTTTTCCCAGCACCATTTATTGAATAAGGATTCTTTTCCCTAGTATATGTTTCTGTCTCCTTTGTCGACGATTAGTTGGCTATATGAGGATGGTTTTATATCTGGGTTCTCAGTTTTGTTCCACTGGTAAATGCCCCTATTTTTGTGCCAATACCAACCTGATTTAATTATTATAGCTTGTAGTATAGTTTGAAGTCTGGCATATGGATACCTCCCATTTTGTTTTTATTGCCTAGAATTGCTTTTGATATATGGGGTCTTCTCTGGTTCCATACGAAGTGTAAAATTATTTTTTCTATATCTGCAAAAAATTATGTTGGGATTTTAATAGGGATTGCATTAAATCTGTAGATCAGTTTGGGTAGCATAGACATTTTAACAATGTTGATTCTGCTGACCCATGAGCATGGTATGGATTTCCATCTGTTTATGTCCTCTGTTATTCTCTTCCTCAGTGTTGCATAGTTCTCCCTATAGAGGTCTTTTACCACCTTAGTTAAGTATATTCCTAGGTACTTTATTTTCTTTGTTGCTATTTTGAAGGGTATAGGAAACAGAAAATTGAACATAAAGAACTCGAAGTAGAAGATCATAAAGGCAAGTCTAAAATAAATAAAATAAGTCTAAATAAAATACTAAATAGAAAAGGTAAAAAAAAAAATACAACACTTGGTTCCTAGAAAAAAATAATAAAATTCACAAGTCCTAAGAAAGAATGACAAACTTTCAAAAGAGAAGGTATTATCCATATCACAAATGAAAAGGAAGTTAGTGCAAATTTTACAAACATTAAGACATTTATAAAAGAATATGAACAATTCTATGTAAATAAAATTATGATTTCACCTCTCACAAAAATCAGCTCATACTAATTAACAGACTTAAAACCTAAGGCATGAAACCATAAGAATTCTAGAAGAAAATGTTGGAAAAACTCTTACAGACATTGGCCTAGGCAAAGAATATGAAGAAGACCCCAAACCAATCACACCAACAAATAAAATAAATAAATGGGACCTAATCAAATTAAAAAGCTTCTGCATAGGCAAAGAAACTATCGCTAGAGCAAATAGACAACATACAGAATGGGAGAAATATTTGCATTCTATACATCCAATAAAGGGCTAATAGCTAGAATCTATAAAGAACTCAGACAAATCAGCAAGAAAAATCAAACAACCCCATTAGAAAGTCAGCAAAGGACATGAACAGAAACTTTTCAAAGGAAGATAGACTAATGGCTAACAATCATGAAAAAATGCTGAACATCTCTAATCATCAGGTAAATGCAAATAAAAAACATAATGAAATATCATTTCATTCCAGTGAGAATGGCTTTTATCCAAAAGTCCCCAAACAACAAATGTTTGCGTGGATGTGGAAAGGTAGGCACACTCATACATTGCTGGTGGGACTGTAAATTAGTACAACCTCCGTGGAAAATAATATGGAGATAACTCAAAGAAGTGAAACTAGAATTACCATTTGATCCTGTAATCTCTCTACTGGGTATCTACCCAAAGGAAAAAAAGACATTCTATAACAAAGGCATCTGCATTCAAATGTTTATAGCAGCACAATTCGCAATCGCCAAGATGTGGAAACAACCAAGTGCTATGCAATACGTGAATAGATTAACAAAATGTGGTATATGTATACCATGGAGTTCTACTCAGCCACTGCACACTGTCTGGGGGATGGCCATGCTTATGCCTCTGACTTGGGTGATGCAAAGGCAATATGCATAACCTAAGCATTTGTACCCCCATAATATTCTGAAATAAAAATAAATAAAAATATAATAGGTGATTTTCAAACTTATAAATGCACATCAGTAATAAAAATATATATATTTAAATTAATGAGCTTGTAATAATATAAATTGCTGTAGTTGTCTCCCTACCTCATAACATACATGAAAGTCAATTCCATTTAGTTAAGAAGTGAATTTCACAAGGTCAACAAATTCAAGGTCAGTATTAAAAGTCAATTGTATTTCTATATATCAGTAGAGATTAAGAATGAATGAAAGTTTTAAAAACCACACTTAGAAAAACATAAAAATCACAAACATGGTTAAAAATAAGTAGCAAATCCTAGGTTAGCTAACCAATATTGGAAAAAAAATTATAGAAATTATACTTCTTGATTTCAAGACTTATCATAAGGCTTTAGTAAACAAAGATGTGATAGTGGTGAAAACATTGAAAAGAAAGATAAACAAAAACAGAATGGAGAGTATAGAAATAGAATAGGTAAAAGAAGGTGATCAAGGGTACATGGATACTTTTTCAATAAATGTTGATAGAAGAACTGAATATATACAGGGAAAATATAAAAATCAACCCCTCCCTCATACTAAAAACAAAAAATTGTTTGAGGCGTATTCCAGAACTAAATATAAAATCTAAACTATAAAAATTCAAGAGGAGTATATGAGAATATCTTCTTATGAATGTGTAATAGACAAAAATTTTTTAAATGAGATACAAAAATGTGTAATCATAAGATAGAAAATTAATAAACTGGTCCTCACTAAAATTTGAAATGTCTGCTCTTTAAAAAAAATCATTTAAAAAATTAGAAGTTAAGGCAAATTAATAAAAATATTTACAATGCATTTATCTGGCAAATAACTTGTATGCAGACTAATAAGGAACTATTAGAGTTTTCTAAAAATCTCCAAATATATAGACAGATGATTTAGATATATACAAAAGATGTACAAGGGTCCAGTAATTACATGTATATGTTTAAGATCATTAGTTCTGAAGAAAATGAAAATTAAACCTCCTAAATATAATACTTCAAACTCAATAAAATAGCATTCTTCTGTATTATAATTCCAAAATAGAGACAACAAAAAATCCATCAATAGCTGAAATATATAAATTATGATGTCCTGAACAAGTACATGAATGAGCTGTTTATACAGGTAATAACATGGATGAATCTCAAAAGCAAGCAAGCCAGATACAAAAGAGTATCAATGCTTTCCCATTTCAACTCAGAGATGTAGGGAGATGTTAAAAGAGTCCTAGGATATGGTCAATCTTAGAGAATGACCCATGAGCTGACGAGAAGAACATATATTCAGTGGTTTTGAGGTAGAATGTCCTATAAATGTCAGTCAGGCCCATTTCTTCTAGGGTTCTGTTTAAGTCCATTATTTCTTTGTTGATTTTCTGTTTGGAGGATCTGTCCTGTGCTGTCAGTGGGGTGTTAAAGTCTTCAACTATTATGGTGTTGTTGTTTATCCATTTGTTTAGATCCAGTAGAGTTTGATTTATGAATCCGGGTGCACCAAGGTTGGGTGCATATATATTTAGAATTGTTATGTCTTCTTGTTGAATTGTACCCTTCACCATTATATAGTGACCTTCTTTGTCTTTTATTACTTTTGTTGATTTAAAAACTAAGTTATCTGTAATGAGCACCACCATGCCAGCTTTCTTTTGGCTTCCGTTTGCTTGAAATATCTATCGTTCTCCACCCCTTTACCTTTAGTCTAATTGCATCCTTGCAGGTTAGATGTGTTTCCTGAAGGCAGTAGATACTTGGCTTATGTTTTTTCATACCATGGAATACTACCCAGCTTTAAGAAACAATGGTGATATAGCACCTCTTGTATATTCCTGGATACGGCTTGAACCCATTCTACTAAGTGAAGTATCTCAAGAATGGAAAAACCAGGACCACATGTACTCACCAGCAAATTGGTATTAACGGATGAACACTTAAGTGGACATATAGGAGTAACATTTATCGGGTGTCAGGAGGGTGGGAGGGGGGAGGAAGGGATGGGTATATACAAACACAAGGAGTAAGATGTGCAACCTTTGAGGGATGGTCACACTTGAAGCTCTTACTTGAGGGGGAAAGGGGGCATGGGCAATATATGTAACTTTAACAATTGTACCCCCAGAATATGCTAAAATAAAAAAAAGAAAGAGGAAAAACATTTGTCCCAGATATGGCTAGTAACATTTTTTTGATCTGGCACATCTTTCTTTGTGACAACTCTGTTATATACAAATATACATTCATATATGTGTATATATAATACATACATACATACACACATATATATTATATATACATATAATACATATGTATGTATTGTGTGTATATACTCATGTATACACAGTGTATATGTGTGTGTGTGTGTATATATATATAATTTCCTTACTTCCTGGAACAAATAAATGTTCAATTCTTCCCCAAACTTGAAATCAAGGAAAAGAAAACATTATCACTAACTTTGCTTTGAATAGCCAGCACATAAGAGACATCTTTTTATTGTCTGAAACTGGGCAGATTTCCCCATCTTTGTTGATATGTCATCGGTGAATATGGTGAAATGTAAAAATGATAATCACATGAAGATTAGCAATTGGTAAATCAAAAGTAATTGATACCAATCTTATCTGATCACCTAGATTTACTAAAAGTGTCTTCCAAACAAAATTTTAAAAATCTGTTTGGCTTAAAAAGATTTTAAAATACTAAGTATAGGAATATCAGACTCATCCAGATGTCCTCTAGCTGCAGTCTCCAAACCCTGGATTGCAGCCTGGTACTGGTCTGTGGCCTATTAGGAAAGGCCTCCCACTACCACCTTAGCTCTGCACTCCACCGCTCCATGACACCCTGCCTCACCAGCCTCGTCCATGGAAAACTTGTCTTCCATCAAACCGGTCCCTGGTGCCAAAATGTTAGGAACCACTGCTCAGAGTTTACAGAATTCTTTCAACACTTTTGTAAAGATACCAAACCTAATAAATTAAATGCTCTATTGGAGGAATACATACTCTTCCATGTTGCCTTTCTACAGATTACTACTATGTAGCTACCTAAACAGGCTTTTAGCTAGAGAAGGCTAAAAGAAAATAAGACTAAAAGGAAATCATAAGAAACTCATTCCATTCAAAGCCTGAGATGTAGAAGAGTTCCAAATATTCTCAACTTGTTAAAAAGAAAAACAAACAATTTTAGCATTATTTATGAAGAATCATTTAAATCATATACACATGTATACATATATTTCTAAAAAGAACTCATTTTAAATAAACACATGTGTGAATCTTACCCAAAATATACTACTAATAATAAGTTTGACAATTCATTAAAATTAAATAGAAAATACTTTTGAAACACTGATTTACATATTATAAAATACATTTTTTTTACCATCCACACTTATTAGCTATGAGAATATATTTTTGGAAACATAATGGACTCAGCATGATTTTTCATGGATACATTATTAATCATCTAAAAGAAAGGGTTGTAATGAGAATAGTGTCTTTTAATTAAATGACACTATTAGCAAGTTTCTTCACTCTAACCAACCTCTTCATTTAGATCAAAAAGTAACTGACTATACCACTCTGTAATTAAAATGTAGAAGTGCATCCCAAGGATGGAAATTTACTCTATTGGGCCTCATTGTTACCACCTAATTTCAAAAGGTTTAAAGAATGAAATCAAAATTTACAAATAATACTAGGTTTGATGATCAAATTTGATGTAAGATGTAAATTTTGATAAAGGAAAATTAAAGATAAAACTCTAAAAGAACTAACATTTTTTGTAGAGAAAAAGATATCTACGTTGCTTTCAGGAGACACTTTAAATAGGAAGACACAAAAATAATGAAAAGAAAAGAATGTAAATAGGATACCTTAGGCCAGCACCAATAAAAAATGCTGGTATAGTTACAGTAACATGCTAAATTTTTAACTACTTGAGTGTTCCTTTGCTCAACAGCATGGCCAAACTGTAGTCCAGTTCTTCTATAGCACAGTGTATGCTTTTTATGAGGTGTGAGTTTTGCTGATGGAGGTGATATTAGTAATCCTCTCATCTGCTCTTTGTCGCATGCTCTTTCCTCTGTGTCTGTGCCATCAGTGATGCATATCTGCTCCCTGGGGAGTCTGACTCACTGACAATTTATAGTACCCAGCTAGAGACTTAGAATTTTATATCGAAGATACAGCCTTGAATAACCAAAGTGAATCAAGCGTTTCCCCAAATCAAGTGCCTACATAAGGAAGAAGCCTTTTAAAATGATTTGAATCTATTTTAAGTAGCTACTTAGTATTACATTATAAAACTTATTTTCCCCTTCTTTTTTCAGGAACTTCAAAGGTTAGGAAACAGCTTTACTGATATCCTAGCAGTGAAAGAAAAAGTCTTTCAGTTTCAGGAGCTGGTTCCAAGTCGTGTCTCAGTTAATTCCACAAATGTTTATTGAGCATATTGAACTATGTACTTGTAGCAGTGCCAGGGTCAATGACTAAAACGGTGCATATGGAAATCTCTGTGAGGAGGATCTTTGAGGAGATCTTGGAGATACAGGTAGTAATTTGGCAGTTACAGAGCAGTGTGATAAGTGCTATATGGATTCTACCCCCCTCCCATTCAAGTGGTTAGGTTTTGAATAGTTTCACAGGGTTTTAGTTACCTGCATAGCATTTAGAGTGTCCACTCAGAGGAGGCCAGTTGAAGCACATGAGATGCAAGAGAAAGAAAATGTGATCCACTGTTCTCAAATTCCTTTTCCACCTAAAAAGAAGGCATTATTAAGGGATAAATTTAGGCACTGAGGCACATAACGCCTTGAACAGTTCCCTTGGATACTTGTAGAGCCAAAGCCAGAAACTCAAGGAACTTCTTTCATCAGAGCACATAATTATTGAAGTTAAAAAAAGTCAGATTCTGTAACATGGTTTTTATGTAAAATGAGCAAATGTTTTAAAAGAACTACAAAAAGCAAGACAAATTCAGGCATTATTTTTCCAGCTGTAATCCTGTAGCTTCCTGGGCAACTCTTTTATTCATGCATTGAAATAATCTGATGACATATCTGTCTTCCCCATTAGACTATCAACTTGGTAAGGGCTAGGGCTATGCCATATGCACTGTGTGATCTTTAGCATAGTTATAAGCACATGGTAATATTTTAATATTTAGAACTATAACAGGTTTCCCATACTTTGAACTGAGCCAAATTGGTGAAGTTAGGGGAAAAAAGGCAAAAACGCACAAAATAAATACACTGCAGCTCATGACCGAAACAAAATTTTATAGACAAAAATATGCAGTACTTACATAGTATAACTAAACTTTCAAATTAAGCAGAATATTATCTGTTCTTTACTTTATATCATACATAAAGATTTTCTCAGTGATTAAATGCAGATATATTTTATTGTTTCAGAGATCCTGAATGAAGAAAGAATAGATATATTGACTTTGCATTCTTTAAAAAAAGAAGCTTCACTGGCCAAAGTTTTCTCTTAAAGATTATTAAACATGACACCTTCTAGCATTCTGTTTGGAAAAATTTTGATATTGTTTATTAAACCCTAAGCATAATATGCACTTTTCTATTTTAATCACAATATTTCAAATCATAAGTTGTAATATTGTTCTTATTTTTATTAATATTTTCATGTCATATGTCAGTCTCTAAGAGCTATAGGGATATTTGGAATCAGAAGATTTGCATTCAATTCTGATATCTGGCAATTCTTCCCCGACTAATAGCAATTCAGTTTAAAATTTTGATGCACAAATTACCCTTCTATAAAACTTGGGCAAAAGTTTGTGATATGTGAAAGTGCTTTGCAATTATATTGTTTGAAATGAAGCATAAGATATAAAGTGATGGTTCTCAAATTTCTCAAAGATTGTTGTCATACTGAAAGGATAAGGTATATTTTTTGTTTATTTTTTCTGTGACCAGAATGCATTTTCTGTAGTACCTAGTACCACGTAATTGTAAGAGTAGTACTACATTCATATACAGCTGTTGAAATTAAATATCTGGTAAAACCAACAGTTACTACCAACCACAAAACCTAATAAAATAAATGTAAGCATTGGCAGATTGAATTTCATTTACAAAAGGGAAGGGTGATGGGGGAATAGTAAAAATAAAAATAACACTTAAAATTATTGCATAAAGATATAAAATTTCCATGCACAACATGACTTACCTCAAGATTTATTTTATTTTGTTTTGCTTTATTTGTTAGTAGGCTCCACCACATAGTTTTAGCACCCTCTTCTGGATCCAACTTTTTCCCAGGAGTAGCTTCTGTCATGCATTTATATGTCCCAGGAGAGAAAACAAGCAATCATCCTGTAGCAATAGAAAGAACAGCAATTCTGAACTCTCTTATGAATAATAAAAAATTTTGAAAATATACAGTTTGTGAAATAGCAAAGCTGCAAAAGACTCCAGCAACAAAGCGATATTTATTACCAAGAAATATTCTTGATATATAAAAAAGGAACAGGAGTTTAAATTTTGAGGAAAGGCATTTACTACACAGAATTAAATCAGTTTTATAACTTGCAAGCTGCTTTAATCTGTTGCAGGAAGGAAGAATGGTGATTATATATTATGGATAGTTAAAAGTGGGGTTTTTAAAAGCAATTATTTGAGCTAGGACTAACCTGAAAACACAAAATAGTCTCATGACCTATCGCATATCTTATGTTTGGAATAATAGTCCTAGACAGTTATAAAGCACAATAATAGATAGTTTCTTAAGTTAATAAATTTGAAAGTATATTCTTCAATTTTGAGATCTCTAGCAGTTATTGAATATTTAGTGGAAACTTGGCTTTAATGGGTATTAACCCAGTAAAGAATAAAATTTAAATACAGAATGTTTTTTTATAAGGTAGGCATTTCAATTATTCATGTAAAATGGATTGCTTTTGTCTCACACAGTTGCTCTATATAAAACCAGAAAAATAAGTTATAATTTCAATCATTATATATGAAGGGTATATAATTTGAGATAGAATTATAAGAATAGCATAGGAAATATCTAACAAAATATATTTAAGGCAGGATAGAATAGAGAATTACATCTGTTCAACATAAATATATCCAAGAAGAATAGGGAACAGTAATTTTATGTAATTATTCACCAATCCATATAATATTAAGGTAAAAATAGTTAAATCGCTATAGACCTATATCCTGTCTGACCCAAATTACAACATATAGATGCTTATGTAATGCACTGGACACCCCACACCTGGACACCTGCACCTGGACACTGCATACATGATCCCCCTAAAAGGATGAAAAGATATCCTCTTCCTGAACTGCAGCAGCAGGACGCAAATATTTAGGCCCTTCTTGCCATATATTACTCTGATATTACCCTGCAACCTAAAGGAAGTATCATTGTAGAGAAACCATTCATCTCTGTTTTAGCTGTTCTGTGATCCATAGTGATTTCTCCAACCAGGTTAATTATTCATGTCACAACCACACATCTGTCTCAGTCATCCATAGCATATTGAAGGCTGTAATAAGTTTAGCCTACATCTGTTGAGTACTAGGTGCCAAGGACTGTGCTAAAAATTTTAACTGGTATTAGCTGATTCAATGATTAAAATAAATATACAGACTAGGCACCATTATTAATTTTACATATGAGAGAAAAAGATACAGAAAGTTTAAGATTATTTCCAAAGGAAGTAAAAAGTAGAAGCTATAATTCAGAATTCAAGCTATAATTCAGAATTCAAATTCAGAATTGATTCTTGATCCATCAATGTTAAGGCCTCATAGGCTTTCAATGAATCCTATGGTAATATAAAATGATGATGTCCCTAAATTTTATCCTCAGTGTACGAAATCCATAGGCACAATCTGCCATTTCTAGGCTGAAATTTTAGTAAAATTTTGAATTTCATTATCAAACTGAAACTCCATCATACATGTAAAAATACATGTAATGTATTTAAGGACAACTTTTTAACCAACATGTCCATAACTGCATCCTTTAGATTTCTGTTATTGTTATTATTATTTCTTATTGTTAATTTTGTTTGCTGTAACAA
This sequence comes from Mirza zaza, assembly GCA_008750895.1. Classification (NCBI taxonomy): domain Eukaryota; kingdom Metazoa; phylum Chordata; class Mammalia; order Primates; family Cheirogaleidae; genus Mirza; species Mirza zaza. The sequence continues at coordinate 13,224 of VSMD01003400.1, forward strand.
AACGTTCTCCATATTTTGGTATAAACACATATATTTCCTACTTCATTTTTACAATTTGACAGATAAACTTACCTGGATTTCTAAATCAATAAAAATACCATCTTTCCTAATATTTTACAAGTTTAATGGGAAAGAAGAGAATGGTGAAAGATTATTCTCTTCTGTCCATAAAGCATGGGTACCTCGCTTTTCTTATCTATGCTGTAATACTGACCTGGATGTGTAAGAGACACTGAGAGAGAAAAAGAAAGATCAGGAATGGCTGCTAGTGTAATCTATTGCAGAAAACCATTCTTCAGACATGATCAATAGGGAATTCCACACAAATAGTGATACCATGGCTATAAAGACTCAACAACTACATCCAGAGATGCAGCAGTCTGTGAAATAGAAGAAACATATATAGGGCTGTTAGACACTCCTCCTTCCATTTGAGACATAAAAATATTTTGTAAAAACAAAAGCAATATCTTAAACAGGGAATTACGGATTCAGATCCAGGTGGTTAAAGAAGTCAAATCATACTTAGCAGACAGCAGAACCCTCCACAGATATTCCTGGCCAATGAAGTGAGGGCTATTATGTTGGAACAAATGAAATGGAAGCCAATAGAACTGTCTTTGTCTAGGAAAATAGAAAATCAAAAGCAATAGAAGGATTTCGGAGATTAGTGCCACCATCAAAGACTTAAAAACTGCAGAGTTGGTGATTGCCACTACATCCCTATTTAACTCACATATTTGGCATGTACAGAAGATAGATGGATTTTGAAGAATTAGAGTGGATTATTGTGAGCTTAACAAAATGGTGACTCCAACTACAGCTGCTGTACCAACTGTAGTTTTATTGCTTGAGTAAATTAACACATCCTTTAATACCTGGTATATGGCTCTTGATCAATAAATGTATTTTTCTCCATGTCCATAAGGCCACCAGAAGCAGTTTGCTTTTAGCTGGAAGTCCAGTAATACACCTCCACTGTCCTATCTTAGGGGTATATCAACTCTCCAGTCTCAGTTCATAATGTAGTTAGCAGGAAATTTGATGCATTTTCCTTCCACAAGATATCACACTAGCTTATTATGTTGATGACATTATGATGATTTCATCTAGTAGGCAAGAAGTAGTGACTACTCTAGATTTATTGGCAAGACATTTGTGTGTCACAGGATGCCAAATGATTCTGATTAAACTCTAAGGGCTTTCTATGTTAATGAAATTTCTAGAGGTTCAGTGTTATGGAGCACATCAAGATATCCCATATAAGGTAAAGAATAAGTTGTTACATCAGGCCTCTTCTACAAGAAAGAAAGAAATGCAAAACCTAGTTGGCCTTTCTGGATTTAACAGGCAGATTTGTACTAATTGATCAACACTTATGTGTCCATATGATAGTAGCATCCATCGGGTGTTGGCAGGTGGGAGGGGGTGGAGCGGATGGGTATATTCACACCTAATGGGTGTCGTGTGCACTGTCTGGGGATGGGCATGCTTGTAGCTCTGACTTGGGTGGGGCAAAGGCAATACATGTAAACTAAACATTTGTACTCCTGTAATATCCTGAAATAAAAAAAGGAAAAAAATTAAAAAAAATAAAACTCCAAAACATTTGTACTCCAGTAATATTCTGAAATTAAAAAAAAAAAAAAAGTAAAAAAGTAGGAAAGACTAACTGCAAATTAAATAAATAAATAAATAAATAGAATAAAAGGCAACATATTCCCTGGATATGTTACTCTGGTCCGTTACCTAGTGACCCCAAAGACTGCTACTTTTAGATGGGGCTCAGAATAAGAGAAGGCTCTGCAACACATTCAGGCTGCTGTGCAGGATATTCTGCTACTTGGACAATATGATTCAGCAGATCCAATAGTGCTCAAAGTCTCAGTAGCAAATAGGGATGCTGTTTTATGTCTTTGACAGGCCCTTTTATGTGAAATGCAGCAGAGGCATTTAGGATTTTGGAGCAATGTCTGCCATCTTCTGATGATTACTACTTTCCTTTTGAGATGCAGCTCTTGGCCTCCTACTGGGCCTTAGTAGAGACTAAACTTTTAATCATGGGCTATCAATTTGCCATGCAACCTGAGCTGCTCATTATAAGCTGGGTGTTATCTGACCTGTGAAATCATAAATTTAGGTGTGCACAACAACATTCTGTTAAGTCAATGGGCCAAGGAAGCCCTGAAGCCAACAGTAAGTTACTGGAAAGAGTGGTTCAAATGCCCCTGGTGCCCATTCCTACTACAATGCCTTCTCTCTCCCAGCCAGCATCTTCAGCCTCACAGATAGTTCCCTATAAGCAGTTGACAGAGGAAGAAAGACTCAGGCTTCATTTCTAGATAGCTCTGCAGGATATGCTGGCACTAGCCAAAAGTTGGCAGATGTAAAACTACAGCAAACCTCTAGGATATTTCTTAAGGATAGTGGTAAATATAAATTCTCCCAACAGGCAGAACTTTAAGCAGTGCACCTGGTTGTTCACTTTGTTTGGAAAGAGAACTGGCCAGAATAATGACCATATATCAATTCATGATCTGTGGCCAATGATTTGGCTGGATGGTCAGGGAACATGATAGAAAAATTGCTCACAAAAAATATGAGGGAGAGATATCCTCTCTGAATAGACAAAAAACATAAAAATGTGAATACTCACTTAAAGGTAACCTTGGCAGAGGAGGATTTTAACAAGTGGGTAGGATGATCTGTTCTGTGAATGTCAATTAGCTTCTTCTCTTTATACACTCCTGTCATTGCCCAATAGGTTCATGTGAAGAGCAGCCATGGTGTCAAGGATGGAGATTATGCATAAAATTAGCAATAGGGACTTAACACCTACCAAGGTCTACCTGGCTATGGCCTCTACCAAGTGCCCAATCTACCAGTAGCAGAGACCAACACTGAGCCCTAAATATGGTACCATTCCCTGGAGTGGAGGATAGATAGATGATAGGTAGATAAATAGATTAATATATCCTTATTTTCTTTCCTCTCATATTCCCATATCACATAAGATGTATTGATTTTATATCATAGTTTTTAAATATTGTATTTTTTTGGCTTTTTACTCTGCCTTTATTTTTTATTTATTTTTTTATTTCAGGATATTATGGCGGTACAAAAATTTTAGTTACATGTTCTGACTCCTCCACACCCAAACCATTATTTGAGGCATGCCCGCTCTCCCCTACAATGCTCACTGCATCCATTAGTTGTAAGTTTACCCACCTTCCTCCCAGCCCCCAGCCCCCAAAGAATATTACTACTGTGTGAACACCTTAGTGTTGGTCAGTTAGTGCCAATTTGATGGCGAGTACATGTGGTGCTTATTCTTCCATTCTTGTGATACCTCACTTCGGAGGATGGGCTTAAGCTCTAACCAAGAAATAATAAGAGGTGCTAGATCACTATCATTTTTTATAATTGAGTAGTCTTCCATTCTATACATATATAATATTTTGTTAATCCACTCATGGATTGACAGGCATTTGGGTTGTTTCCATATCCTTCCAATAGTGAACTGTGCTGACATAAACATTTGAGTGCAGATGTCTTTATTATAGAGTGACTTTTGTTTCTTTGGATAGATGCCTGATAGTGCTATTGCTGGATCAAATGGTAGTTCTACTTTGAGGCATCTCCAAATTCTTTTCCACAAAGATTGCAATAACTTCCAGTTCCACCAGCAGTGAAAGAGTGTTCCTATCTCTCCACATCCTTGCCAGCATTTTTGCTTTGGGATTTTTTGATAAAGGCCAATCTCATTGGGTTTAGGTGATATCTCATTGTGGTTTTGATTTGCATTTCCCTAATGCCTAAAGATGTTGAGCATTTTTTTTAAATGTTTGCTGGCCATTATTCTGTCTTCTTTTGAAAACTTTCTGTTCATGTCCTAATATTGTTAATTATGTATCATAGTAGTTAAGCAACTGAATATCAAGAAGAGTAAACATCACTCAAGGACTTTATATCCTCTTCTAGGAAAGAAGCTGTGCATTTGTCAGTTGTGTGCAGGATAGTTGTAACATGTTAGGTGGAATTATGAGCTTATTATTATTTTTATGTGTTTATTAGGTATGGTAAAAAGAGATGAGTATGTGTGCCAAGTTAATAAGGCTTGCAGTGGTTAATTTTCTATGTCAACTTAACTGATCTATGGGGTGCCCAGATCAAATATTATAATATTTCTGGGTATGTCTGTGAGGGTATTTTCACATGAAATTAACATTTCAATTGGTGGACATAATAATGTAGATAACTCTTCCTCGTGTGGGTGGGTATCATTTAATCTGTTAAAAGCCTCAATGGAACAAAGGGCTGAAGAAGTAAGAATTTGCCCCCTTTTTCCTGCCTCTCTGAGCTGGCACATCTCATCTCACCTTCTCCTGTCCTGAGACTAAGATTTATACTATTAGCTTCCCTGGTTCTCAGGCCTTTAGGTTTGAATTGAATTTCCTGGGTCTTCATCTTCCAGATAGCAGATATTGGGACTTCACAGCCTCTAAAAATATTGTGAGATGATTCCTCATGATAATCTCCTTTAATGGATATGTACACCAGGGGTCCTCAACTTTTTAAACAGGGGGCCAGTTCACCATCCCTCAGACCATTGTAGAGTGTGCACTGTGGGCCCGGGACAAGTCAGCTGCTGAGCAGGACAGGCAGCGGTGGCAAAAACACCTGGAGGGCTGGATAAATGTGGTAGGCAGCCCGCTTGTGGCCTGCGACCGTAGTTTGAGGACCGTAGTTTGAGGATGCCTGATCTACACACACACATATACACACACACGTGCACACACATTTTCTATAGGTATCTCCTATTAATTCTATTTCTCTGGAACATTGACTAGTACACTGCTGAAACAAATTACTACATATTTATTAACCTGGAACAATACAAACTTATTATCGTTAGTTTTAGATGCCAGATGTCCAAAATCAGTCTCACTGAGCTAATATCAGAAGGCCAGTTCTTTCTTGAGTTTCTAGGAGTAGTATCAGTTCCTTACTTTTTTCAGTCTAGATGCTGTCTACTTTCTACTTTCTTTGGCTGGTGGTCACATCACTCTAACTCTGCTTGTAGTACGTTGTGTTCTTTTCACATTGACCCTCTTGCCACCCTCTCACAAGGACCCTGTGATTATATCAGATCTATTTAGATAACCTAAGATAACTTCACTAACTCAAGTTACTTAGCTTAATCATATGAGCAAAGTCTCTTTTACTATGTGAAGAACATATTCACATGTCCCAGGGATTGGGACATAGACATACTTGGAAGGTCATTATTCTGTCAACCACAATAACATATGTGAAAATATTTTTTAAAATTTCAAAGCAAGATATAAATGTTAAGTTTTATTATTTACTCAAGTTACCAAAGAATCACTAGTAAAATCTACACTAAAGGGTAAATTTCATAGTTCTCTTTAATTTGATGTTATGTACAATTCTATTTGCATATCATGGAAATACTAATAATATGTGTGTGGCAGATACCATGATTCCAACTCTCTAGAAGGGGAAGTAGATACAGTATGTTTTAGCCTAATTAGAGACAGATTTAGAGCTAAAACTCAAATTCATAAACCCTAGTGAAGTGTATTTTTTATTATTGTGCATTTTTCTTAAAAGAAAAAAAAAACAACCACTAGAAATATAGAAAGACTGTCTAAGAAGATTAAGTTCAAGAGCACACCTCTTCATTCAGGGAAATGTGTCATATTCATCCTTTTATCAACATAGGTAAACAAAGTGGCTAATATATAATTTGTGCTTAATTAAAATATGGTAGAGAATAGTAATGGACTGAGAATTTAGATCACACACAAGAACTTATTTGTAATTTACTCTGTATTTATGGTTTATTTAGTACTGATATGTAATGTTTAGTGCAACTTAAAAAATAATTTAAAAGAGAAATATTAATACCTACTCATGGATAGATAACTTTGTTTTCCTTGTTGGATATCTCCCTATACATTTATATCCTGCTGGCAGTAAAGTATGAAAAATCAAAGTCAGAGTAAAACTGAAAGCAAAAAATAAATAATCCTTACTGGATACTCTATGTCTAGCTGAGATTCTTTAGTATCAGCCTTCCCTCCCTTCACCCTATTCAGATAGTTATGATGGTCGGTTTCTTCAAAGATTCTTTGTATTCACTTGGGGTAATCAGTTTGTGTTGAAAATAAGATCAATGCAAATCTCAGGATTTTTATCACAGAACAAAATGTTTAGCAAACCAATTCCTCCATTCTGCCTGTGATTTTCACTGCAGGCAGCAAAGAGCTATTTAAGTGTGTGTTATATATTTCTTCCATGAATTCTCTACTTCAATCTATATTGTATATTGTGGCTTTCCCCCCAACATTCCTGTTCTGAATGTCTTTAGTACCTACTTTCATCATAGCACAGTGTATTTTCCTAAATCTTTGACTCAGGGATTGGCCATGAGACTTGCTTTGGCCAGTATATTAGAAGTGGTTGTGGTGTCTTCAAAGGCCTTGAAATGTGCTTTTGTAGTTTGGCTTGGCCCTTGGACTCCCGCCATTCCAAAGAGAACAAGCCTTGGGTAGCTTCTAACCAAGTAAAATAAATGACACATCACATAGACTTGGGGCCAATCCCCAGATGGATCTAAGCAGAACCTAACCACTGTTTGAAGCAGAACTACCTATCCAAGATCAGCTGAGTTTACTCAAGCCTCTTCTCAGCCATAGACCTGTAAGCACGAGAATAAATGCTTGTTGTATAATAGTAAGTAATTGAAATTTAGATGATTTTTAAATGGGATTTTTGCTTTAAAAACTGACAAAGCACACTTTTTAAAATTAAACTCTAAATTTGCCCAGGCTGGCTAGTTGATCCCTATTCCCAACTCTTTAGCTTCTATTTTAGCAAGCTATATCTCATTTGCTTTTAAAGTCCTTCCTTAAAATGTAGAGGGAAAGGAGCTGACATTTAGAAATAATTTGATTGTTAACTATATTGAAAGGACTAGTATTTTCATTTTCTTCTTTTTTCCTTTTCACGGAAGGCCTGAAAATTACTTAAATAATGAATTAATTTGCAGGCTATGACTGCATAATATGCAATATTTTGCCACACATATTACCTTTCTATTTTTGGTTGCAAAGTAAAGAGTATATTTTTGATTTAGATATCTACTTCTCCTTTATTTATTTTTTTATTTTCCAAACTTTTATGTTTCTGCTTCACAAAGTAGACAAATGACAAATATTGACAGAACCTGAACATGCTACACGTTTATTTCACCATCTCTTAGTACTTGCTCAGGCTGTACACTGTATAGAATAGAAATAATTTAAAAATATCTCAATCGTTTTGCCATAAAATATTTTATTACAGTGATTGTTGCTTTTTACATTTCCACTAATTTTGTTACCTTTACTATTATAAGCCCATTAATTATAACTGTTGACTGTTCTTCTGAGAAGAGTTTTCTGTTTGCTAGGACAAAATTCATGCATGTTTTGATGTAATAGCAAATGCAGACTAGCGAAGTCATATGCAAACGTTTTGATTCCCAGGCTGCATTTATATTTTTGTCATGAAAAATAATTTAACCTCCTTCCCATACTATAAGTATTACTTCATCCCTGTACTCTGAAAAACACATATATAGTGGCCATCAAATGCTAGTTTTGAGATCATTAATCCTTAACTATCTGACTCGGAGACACTAATTCTCTAAAATACTTTGCTAAGTTGCAATAACATAATTTCTTTTTCCATTAGGTTCCACTTGCTTTTAGAAAATTCCAGGTAAAAGAAAGATTTTGTGTTTTATTGTTCATGTCCAGATTTCACACAAAATCTCTGTGAAATGGTTGGATTATCACATACTTAAAAATCCTCCCACTAATCAAGCATAAGAAGCCAAGAAATGTACACTGCACAGATGGGCAGTTAATTTCTTTCCCATTGAGCTTGCAATGTGTTCCATGATGTTGTAGCAGCTGTGATGAGAATGGTGGATGTCCCCAATCTATGCTTCGTTTAACTTCAGGAATTCTAAAAGATTTCATTGTGTAGAAAATTTTAAAAAGTACTTTAGAACAATGGAGGTTGGTGTCCTGAAGCAGCATTTCACTGGGAACAACTGAAGTTTTAGCACAAATGTTGGTAGTTTATAAATTTTGTTCATTTGACAACTTTACCATCAACTAAGATTGTATTTTATCACTAAATATATACTGTCAACCTAGCCTTATACACCTTATGAAAGGCAATGGGATCTTGATGCATGAAATCAAAGAGTTGCGCAGTAAATATTGTGTTTCAATTGTTTGCCATTCAAGTTCATTTTTCACATACTGATAATACCACATTATATTTGTGTAGCACTTTTTACATTCAAAGCATTTTCCTGTCAAATGGGAATAAAAATGCTTATCCTATCTTCTCAGAGCTGATGATGTGATTACCTGACATAAAAGAAATAAAAACGCTTTCTAAAGTAAAGAGGGCTATAAGAGATATGGGATTATCATTGCCATCACGTCTGAGGAGAATTTTCGTCAGTAAAAAGTACAGAGGCTTTGAAGTAAGATCTGGATTTCAGTTCTGGTTTCAATACTTATAAATGTGTAAAACTCGGTGATTTCCTTATTTGAAACTGAGCCTGGGTTTTTTGGAATATAATATTTGAATAATTATAAACAACTGACATATAAGAGGATATATACGCATGCATGCATGCTTGTAAATTATAGGAGTGCATATATGAAAAATACATAGTTACATTTTTGGTTAATATGAGATAATCAGGTTTTAAATTTTAGACATCACATTAAAACATTAATAAAAGTATTTACAGTGAATAGACCTGTGTGAGGTACATTTTGAAAGAAGATATTTAGGGCCTACATTATATCCAGTAAAGAATAAGAAATATTAATATAATTATAATGGGTGAAGGGACTCACCTTTCAATTGTCCTCCATTTAGTATTCCTATATAGTAGGCTTGGACAAAGCCATTTGATGATTGTGTTTCTGGTGGATTTGTACCTTCTAAATTATACATCTTAGATCATATCTTCTTTGAAACATAATCTCTGTTAAATTTCCAGGGAGAACTCAAGAGTCCTCTATATCATCTTCTCTAAGGCTTCAAAAATTGGTCAAATCACTCCATCCTCAGGGAAAAGAAGGGCTATTTAGGTTTTAGAATACTAAAATGTTTTAGCTGCTGTGACAAGGAGTAATATTGGTATGCTAAGTTAAATTTTTGAATATACATAGTTGTGTTTCCTTTTGAGGCTTCATCCAATATCATCAGAGTGGTACGAAGTGGTGGCCACTTTGATTTCCTTTCTTAGAGAACTCCTTTCCTTTTATGTTTTCTTTCCATATAGAAGTGGAAGTAATAGCCAGGTTCATTTTTCCCTGGAAAATGCTCATTAATTTCTTGATTGATTGATTCTCTTTCTTACTTTATTTCTCTTTCTTACTTTCTCATTTCCACAACTCCCAAGGGATCATAGATCCAGGCTTTCTTCTTTTAGAAGGAATCCCTACTATATTTTATCTTTTCTTCCATGAATTCTCTTCTCCTCCCTTCTTCATACATATGCTCTACTTTCGACGTTGCTTTCTATAACCTCTTTCTCCTTTGTCCGATGTCCCAAGCTCAAAGATCCAGGGATGATGTGCTAAACCCCTGGTTTATGTAGGGTTGAAGGGTTGGACTTTGATGTGGGGCACATTTCTGGGTCAATCATTACATCTTTTCATTCCTCTCAATTCTCCATTAAGAATTCAAGCTTTAGACTTTATTCATTCCATACTATCTGTTGCAACTTATCTTTTATTTGTTTACATGTTTAATATCTATCTCTTTACCTCCGCCACTATAATATAAACAATACGAGGTCAGGAGGTTATTTTTATTTTTCCTTCTGCTCAGAAGACTGCTGATAAATGGCAGGTGCATAATAAATGCATGGTGTGCAAATAATCCAGAAAATAAATATAAAACTTGTGTTTGGATTTTAAGAAAAGACTTATTTCCAGACTTTATCCTGCCCAGAATAGAAGAAAGGTACCACTCTTGCTTTCTAATTCAGCATACAGAAGCTCTACCATAGAGTTAAGTCAAAGACTGACTAAGGATACATTATTGCTTTGCCTTCTTTGTGATTATTTTTCTCAGGGTACTAACTAGACAAAAGGTAGAGATAGCATCATGTTGATATATACTAATAAAATATCAACTCTTTTTTGGTAAAAATAGCACAATTTTCCTGATGATAAAGGAAAATATAATAATTTTATAAAACAAAAAGTAGAAAAGTGTGAGAAAAATATACATAATTTCTAAAAGGAAGTAAAAACACAATAAAATATAGTATTTTTTATTTCAATAATTTCTTTCATATTTATATTTTCATTGCCAATTTACATTCATAACATTCGATAATGTGATTGTTTGTGCCATAACTTAAGGACTGGTGTCCACCATTATATGCTATATATAACATCAATTCTAAAGTTTACATAGGGCACCAAATTATCAACTACATTACATTTATCAATTTCCTAATTTTGGGTAATTGCTTTTCTTTTTATTTTTTGTGCTTTCATTTCTATAGTTTGCTATCAGTGTTTTGATTAGAATTTGTCTAGAAAAAGCCTTTTGATCTTACAGTAAGAAAAACTAGGTCCATGAAGACTTAAGTTAATTAACCAAGCATCATACTTTGAAACTGAAAATTTGAACTCAAGCTTTTTGTTTCATATTCCAGTATTCTTTAAAAAAGTACATGTCTATAAAAAAAGTCGCACTACTTATTTTTAGCATTAAGTTGTTATACTCCAGATTTCTAATTTTAAAGTAACGAGCGAGGGTAATTGAAGAAACTCTTATAACTGCTAGGGGAGTTGTAAGCCATAAATTCTTTTACAACAATATCTAAATTTATTTTTAACAAAAATATATATTCAAGCAGGAATTTATAAAATAGTAGGTCTAAATAAGTTATCAATAAGAGACCACTTGGAAATAGTGAATTTTGCCATATCAAATGGCCCTGAATATCTAGAAATGAGAAAAAGTGCACATTGTGGGAGAAAAGAGAAAGTAGAGTTGTAGACTGTGTATTCGCCCTTTATTGATTTTCTTGACCTGTTACTTTCTCTAGCAATGAATCAGTCTGCTACATGGAAGGGATAAGAACACAAAGATGGAGAAAAAGAATAATTACATTTATTTAAAAATGACCTCAGTTTTCAGGTTCAACATAGTCGCTGGTAGTAACATATGTTTTGTAATAACGCATTATATATATGCATGTATGTGTGCGTGCATGTATCTGAGTGCATATACACATGAACAATGTCATACTCATATATTTATATGTATTTCTAAAAATAATACTAGGTTTTAAAACACTGATTTAGATTAAAAATACATATATAATTTTGCTATTATTGTACTATTATAATTTGCTGGATATTACTTGATAAAATTTAAATGGCGATATGAATGAAAAGACAAATTCTAGGAAATATGTTAAAATAATAAGTACACACTTAAGTGATGACACATATAGTAATAACATTCATTGGGTGTAGGGCAGATGGGAAGGAGGAAGAGGGGATAGGAATAGTCACACCTTATGGGTGTGGTACACACCTTCTGGGGGATGGACACGCTTGAAGCTCTGACTCAGGTGGGGCAAAGGCAATATATGTAACCTAAACATTTGTACCCATGTAATATGTTGAAAGAAAAAAATAAAATAACAATAAGTAAACACTTAATACTAAGGTCTCCTTGTGTCTATTATGTTTGAAAATGATTATAGTTTAAACTAATGGTTATTTTAATTAATTCTAAATGATAAAGAAAACCCCACAGATGTTCTTATGACATATTACTATCAACTGAGCATCTCTAGGTGAATGTCCTAACAATAATTCCCAGAGGAAATGATGGTATTAGGACATAATTTTCAAATGTTACCAGTATATTTTCAATTTTTAATTTTATTTGAATCTGGAAAAGCCTGAAAATAAATGTTAAAAGTGGTCTGCAGAGTCAAACAGGTGTTTTGGTTAATAACTCAAGTTTGCCAAAATTCAGTGAGAGTCTTGAAAACTAATTAAATATTTGAAAAATAAACACTCCCCTATGAATCTTTTTCTGTGAATCTTTCTTGGAACTACCATATTCATAACTGGAAAAACTAAACATCTGCTTTTAAGGGACTCATGAATGTTTAATCCTGATGAATAGATTATTCCAGTGGGATCCAGGCAAACAAAGCAAATCAAGTAAAGATGAAAACAAAATATCTCCTACTCCAGAGACATTTCCTTATGTTGCCATCTTTCCATCATCTTATTTTTATACTTAATAATATCCAAATTTTCTACTGTTCATTATTGTATATGTGTGTGTGTATGTGTATTCTCATAGGGGAAAGAATATGTATAAACCAAAACCAAGAATATTTGATATAACTTTTAATCATTCTTTAATATTTTAATAATTTATATATTAATAATAATTATGTCCAAATTGTAAAATTCTGTTAATAGTAGGAGAGAAATTATTTTTTCTCAACTCAAAATATAATACTTTCTTTAAATAATGATTTCTTATAATGTATCTAAAGTATGTCTAAGTAATCTTTGGAAAGGAGAAGAGCCATATATTCAAAGGGTTATTTTATTTACACATACCTGACAGATCCTATTTGACTCATTTGAACAGAATTAACATTCATCATGTAAAAATTGTAAAAAGTTAACATAACTTACAGGTTCAGAAAATAAAGCAGTGCTGTACAAAATATGAGAGGGAGAGATATATATATTTTTTTACTTAGTCTTATTATAAATCTCAGAGCAGTTTAGATCAATGAGATTATTTCTCGCTGCTTTTATTTTACAGCCACTTTCTCAATTGATTATTCTGTAAACCATTAACTCTTTGCACTCGCTTGCCTTTTCCTCATTATCCATTCGACATTATCCACACTTGACATCTGAGTGCAAAGGGTTAAGTTAGAGAGTGCAAGTAAAAATTAAAAAACAAGCAAATTCTTTGCCTAGGCCAATGTCTATAAGAGTTTTTCTAACATTTTCTTCTAGGTTTCTTAAGATTTCATACCTTAGGTTTAAGTCTGTTACAATTGAGTTGACTTTTGTGAGAAGTGAGAGGTGTAGATTTTGTTTCAGTCTTCTACATGTGGCTATCCAGTTTTCCCAGCACCATTTATTGAATAAGGATTCCTTTCCCCAGTGTATGTTTTTGTCTGGTTTGTCAAAGTTCAGATGGCCATACTGTGTTTCCCTGAAAATAAGGCAGGGTCTTATATTTATTTTTCCTCAAAAAGACACCCTAAGGCTTATTTTCAGGGGATGTGTTATTTTTTTAAGTACAGTACAACAATCTACATTTATTCAAATATAGTTAAGTGATCTTCTTCTGGAATATCATCATAACTCTCCAAACCCCGAATTCTATCCTGAATTTCTTGTGACTCTATTTCCTTTAGAACCATTGGCCCTAATCTCTGATGTCGAGCAATAGAACTCTCATGAGGCAGATGGGAAGGGCTGCTCGTCTTCTTTACCACTCTGCATGGGTTGTGCAGATATGAAATGCATGGGTTGTGCAGATATGCTGCGTATCCAAGCCCATCACTAGGTCTTATATTAGGGGTAGGGCTTATATTGCACAAATGCTTAGAAATCCTGCTAGGGCTTATTTTATGGGTAGGTCTTATTTTCGGGAAAACACAGTATGAAGATGGTTTTATATCTGGGTTCTCACTCCTCTTCCATTGGTCTACATGTCTGTTCTTGTGCCAATATCATGGTGTTTTGGTTACCATAGCCTTGTAGTATAGCTTGACGTCTGGTAAACTGATACCTCCCAATTTGTTACTTTTGCTTAAAGTTGCTTTAGCTATACAGTGTCTTCTCTGGTTCTATAGGAAGCATAGAATTATTTTTTTCTAGATCTGCAAAAAACGATATTGGTATTTAAATAGGGATTACATTAAATCTATAGATCACTTTGGGTAATACAGACATTTTAACAATGTTGATTCTGTCTCTATGAGCATGGTATGGTTTTCCACATTTCCACATGTTCCACTTATTCTGCTATGTCTTGCCTCAGTGTTTCATAGTTCTCCCTGTAGAGGAAAAGCAATCACAGCATCAAGAAAAAGAAATAAATGAGACCTGCTCAAATTTAAAAAACTTCTGCACAGCCAAGAAACTGTCACTAGAGTGAATAGACAGCCTACAGAATTGGAAAAAATATTTCCGTGCTATACATCTGATAAAGGGCATATAATTAAAATGCACATAAATTCAGGAAAATCACAAGAAAAAAAATCAAACAACCCCATTAAAAAGTGGGCAAAGCACATGAACAGAAACTTTTCAAAAGAAGATAGACTAATGGTCAAGAAACATGAAAATATGCTCTATACCTCTAATCATCAGGGAAATGCAAATCAAAACCACAATGAGATATCACTTAGCTCCAGTGAGAATGGCTTTTATCAAAAAGTCTCAAGGCAACAAATGTTGGTGTAGATGTGAGGAGATAGAAACAATGATACACTGCTGGTGGAACTGCAAACTAGTACAACCTCTATGGAAACTAGTATGGAGATACCTCAAAGAATTAAAAGTAGAATGACTGTTTGATCCAGCAACCCCACCACTGGATATTTACCCAAAGGAAAACAAGTTATTGTATAAAAAAAGATATCTGCACTTGAATGTTTCTAGCAGCACAATTCACAATTGTGAATTGCAAACAACCCAAGTGTCCATCAATACATGAGTGGATTAACAAAATATGGTATATGTATACCATGGAGTACTACTCAGCCATAAAACATGATGAACTACCTATTGTTTTATCCTAGACAGAGCTGAAGCTCATTTTTCTATGTGAAGATTCATAAGAATCAAAAAACAAACACCACATGTACTCACCCTTAAATTGGTGCTAATTGATGAACACTTATGTGCACATGTGGGAAGTAACATTCATAGGTATCCAGCAGGTGAGGGGGGAGAAAATGGGTAAATCCACACTTAAAGGATACGGTGCTTGCTGTCCAGGAGATGGGCATGCTTGTCATGTGTGTAGTTCAGATCACATGAAAACCCTGATAAAATGATTGGCTTCACAGTAGGAAGAAAAGCCAAACTCCTTATAGTGGGTTTCATAATCTTGCCCCTGGAATACAATGAAATATTCAGCAATAAAAAGGAAATAAACAATTGTTAGATGTGGCAACATGAATGAATTTCAAAGGCATTATGCTGAGTGACAGAAGTCAGTCTTAAAAGTTTACATACGGCATGATTCTATTGGTATAGCATTCTGGAAATGCAAAAATTAGAGTGACAAAAACTTTTCAGCATGTGGTAGAAGTAAGAGATAGGGAAAAGTATGATTTCAAAGGACCAACATAAGGGAGTTTTGTGGGGTGATGAAATTATTCTGTGTCTTGATTGTAGTGGAGATTATACAAATCTACATGTGTCAAAAATGTATGCCCAAATGCCATTCAAATTTTCTATTTGTTAATTTTTTAAAAATAAAATAATAATTGGTTCCAGTTTTCAGTTGGACAAATATATTTTGGCCTCCTTGAATAAATTATTCAACTTCCCTAGCCAGAGTTTAGTCATAAATAAAATGGGAACACTGCGATTATTCTTAGAGGAATGGTACCTTTAAAACATAAAATATATCTCTGCTTTACTCTTCTGTCTTCTTTGTTTAGCCTCATTTAGTTCATAAGTAAAAGTTGCATTATTTATATTTCTCAGGGGAGATTCAATTATCTACTTGTATATGTTAATGCAGTCTATACATATAGTTTGTTTTTGTCAGCAAGCTGATTTTATTGGAATCCTTATGATTTTAGATAGAAGAGTGGGTGCTTTGTAAATGATATATATAAATTAGAAGGTAACATAATCGCTAAGTGTCTTTCTGGTAAAAATATAATGATAGTCTAAAATATCCCAGTTAATTTTTTCCAATGTAAAAGTGATATTCTTTAATAAGCAATTACAAAATACATCAAGCAGCCCTCTTAAAATTTAGAGGCTAGGTGGAATCATATTTTCTAATCCAAGTATAATAAAATGTCCTGTTTTTTATATTGATAGTGCAGACATAAAATCCCTTTTCCAAACAATGATCTTCAGGTGTCACACATCTGGAATTAGATAGCTATCTGACATGTTTATTCAGCCTTCTTGCAATTACAAGGAACTGTGTGCCTTTTACTGATTTAATATGAAGGGTATAGAATATCTGTACAGTGAAGAATGATTATTATATTTCTTTCATGAGAATGAAAGTCTCATAACTCACAGACATCCACAAAGTGCCTATGGAGTTTGTAAGTTATTAAGGTCAGTCATGGGGAAAAAAGAAGATAATCACTTTTTACCAGTGAAATATTCAATTTATTTTATGAGAAACCTTTTTTTTTATTACTAGTTCAAGAATGGAAGAGAGCTAATAACATACACAGAGGACTTCTCTATCCATCTGTCCATCACTCCAGGACCTATTGAACTGTATCCTTGATTATTTCAGTGATGGTGACACACCTAAATAATATTAGAGAAGATTAAGGGTTTCTTTCATTTAAATTTGTGCATGTTTTTTAATATTTAAATATAAAATATGATTTCTATGCTTTACTCATTAATTTATTTTCAGGGTATAGAAAAAAATTACTGATGACTATGGCCTATTTAGTATGAAATAAGGATGCGATTTCTAGATTTTCTTTGAAAACAAAGGCAGAAAACAAAGAATAATCAAGGGCTGCAGCAAAATTCTCCACTCTAACATCTAAATGGCATGTATACACTCTGGGAGGCCGGGGCGGGCGGATTGCTCGAGGTCAGGAGTTTGAAACCAGTCTGAACAAGAGCGAGACCCCATCTCTACTATAAATAGAAAGAAATTAATTGGTCAACTAATATATATAGAAAAAATTAGCCGGGCATGGTGGCACGTGCCTGTAGTCCCAGCTACTCAGGAGGCTGAGGCAGCAGGATTGCTTGAGCCCAGGAGTTTGAGGTTGCTGTGAGCTAGGCTGACGCCACGGCACTCACTCTAGCCTGGGCAACAAAGTGAGACTCTGTCTCAAAATAAATAAATAGCATGTATAACACATATAATTGCATTATTTTTATGATTGGGATATATGAAAATTATAAGGAGAATTGAAGAGTTTCTTAGGTACAAATGACAAACAACTAAATGTAAAATGTGGAATAGGGGGTAACTTTACTTTTTAAAAATCAGTCTTGTTTAGAAAATCATTTTATTGAAAGTTTCAATTTTTTTAGTATTTAGAATGTCCTGCTTCTTTTATGAATAGCTTAACAAATTCAGTGCATTTTAAATGTGAAATTCATTTTTATAAGATTATGTTTATATATTCGCCAAACAAAATTCCAAGGCTGTGAATTCAGTCCAAAAATTGAGCAGAATGAATGAATCCTAACTTTCCTGAATAACAAAAGATGTAGTATGTGTGGGAAAGTGTGTGTGTGTGTGTGTGTGTCCTCCATGCACTTATATTGTTAAGAATATAAAACATTTATGAACAGAAATTATTATATGGAGAAATATTTAAGTCACCTCAGAAATCAATGCCCTCTACATCTTCTCTCACCAATAAGCACTTTTTATTAATACTTAAGAGGATAACTATTCTGTTTTTCTTTTATGCACTCATAAATTGCTGATGCATTCAACATTTATTCCTTCATTTCTGAGAAAGATATTCATGTCACTGAGAAAAAGATTTTCTCCCAGAAGTTTTCATTCCCTGAAAATAGTTTTACTTCTTATCAGTGTTTCAATAACTCATTGTATTCCTGTAAATATTTGAAGACAAATATCATTTCCTCAAATTTATCTTTTTCATGGTAAGAAGACACAAAATCAAGATTTCCTTATTTTACTTGGTTTTAAGTTCCCACAGAACTCTGCTTATTTTCTTATAAGGCCATTCAGTTTTATTCCAACAGTATTTTAAAATTGAAGTTTCTGCATTACACGGACATACGATAGATATGAAAACTGAAAGCATTGTAATATGCAGATTGTCAAGAGAAATTGGAGAGAGCTTCTTCCAGGACTCTTGAAGAATCTTAAATGTGCTCCCTAACTTGCAGAATGATAAAAAATCAAGAGAGTGGTGTAGCAGAAGTTTGTAAAGACATTAATATTTTGAGAGTAGATGGGATGATTTGTGATTTTGCATACTACCGCAACCTGGAGGGAATAGGGAGGTTAGAGAATGAGGGTTTATGGTGAACCAGGGGAAGTCCTAGAGCTGAGAAAATAAATGTACTCAACTATGTGAAGCAAGGACTCATACTCTCAGGTAAAAGGAACTGATGGCGAGAGATGCTCAGTGTTGGGGCTCTCTATCTCAAGAACTCCTTGAAAACACCATGAAAGAAAAATTAGCTTTAGGCGTCTGAATCCTAGACCCCCAAATAAGATTTTGTGGGCACTAGTGCCAACATTTTTTTCTGCCTCTTTTCATTCCTCCTTTCCCAAATTTCTGCTTCAGACTGAGGAAGCCACATACTTCATGTGTTCTCTGCTTGTGATTTTATTTTCAAACATTTCTTAGATAGCTGTTACAATTTCAAGTTATTTTTCCCTTATAAATGGGTAGCAACCTTTCAGCATCCTTGAATATTTATGAATTTGTTTTATTCATTATTTTATTGATTTTCCATGATAAATGATTCAACTTTCTGTCTCCTAAAAATTTTTGCTCATGTTCTGAATTTTTATAGTGCTATTTCTGTTTTGTCAATATTTGTAGTTAATTTTAAATTACGTAAAATTGTTTTTGCTTTTATTTTAAGTGTTTACCCTAGGCATTATCAGATATATTTTCACTTAATTTTGCTATCTTAATATCTCATCTTTCATCTTTTAAGTTATGAATTCTTTTTAATCTTTTGCAATGTATGATGTAATTTATTCCTAAAATCAAATGTCTTCTTCTTATACCTTGTATATCTTGTATGATTTTATCTAACTTTTCAGAATTTTTTCAAATATATTATGCTTTAAAATTTTGGGTTTGTTTTCTTCTTTATCACTTAATGATAGCAATATTATCCTGTATACCTATAAGTATAGGTGGATGTATGGAGTTTCTTTTAAAAATTTGATTGCTCAACATTGCTAATCATTAGAGAAATGCAAATCAAAACCACAATGAGATATTACTAAGCCCAGTGAGATTGGCCTGTATCAAGAAATCCCAAAACAACAAATGCTGGCAAGGATGTGGAGAGACAGGAACACTTTTACACTGTTGGTGGGACTGCAAATTAGTACAACCTTTGTGGAAATGAATTTGGAGATATCTCAAAGAGCTAAATATAGAAATACCATTCAACCCAGCAATAGCATTATTATTAAGCATCTACCCAAAAGAGCATGAGACATTCTATTAAAAAGACATCTGCAACTGAATGTTTATGGCAGCACAATTCACTATTCCAAGGACGTGGAAACAACCCAAGTGTCCGTCAGTTCATGAGTGGATTATTAAAATTTGGTATATGTTTACAATGAAATATTACTCAATTCAAAGAAATGACATCAAGCTAGCACCGCTTATATTATCTTGGATTAAGTTTAAGCCTATTATCCAAAGTGAGGTGGCACGAGATCAGAAAAATGGGTACCTGTGGGCACCACAGGTACTCGCCATCGAATTGGTACTGACTGATTAACACTATGGTGCTCAAAGGGTGGTGGTGTTCACCACGGATTCGGAGGTTAGGAGGTAGTCCAACATCTGAGGGATGTGGTGAGCATTGTGCAGGGGAAGGGCATACCTCTACCTTTCTAGAGAGAGGCAAAGATATAAAATGTAACCAAAATGTTAAAAACAAAACAAAACAAAAAGCATTTATCGGGAGTCGAGCAGGTAGGAGGGGGGAGGAGGGGATGGGTATTTACATACATAGTGAGTGCGATGTGCACCGTCTGAGGGATGGACACGCTTGAAGCTGTGACTCAAGGGGAGAGGGGAAGCAAGGCAATGTATGTAACCTTAACGTTTGTACCCCTATAATATGCTGAAAAAAATTTTGATTGCACTAATTGACTTGGGGAAAAATTAATAAGCAACAATATGGAATATATTTATTTACTAATAGTACAATTTTGAGAAAAGATGAAGCACCTTTTGAATTATCAGAATTTTTTTGACTGGGATATTTTAGTACTATCTGGTGTAGTTTCATTTTAAAATATAGAAGATAATAAGCCAATGAGAAATAAAACTCTTTTTGATCAAAAAACTCCGAGACATATGTTCCCTTTGGAAGAATCTCCTGCGTTTGATAACAAAAGTAGGAATTTACTCTGGAAGACAGTAGCCAAAGTGTCCTACTCCATTAGATGATATCTTGATAATTAGATGACCCTACAATTTTCCTAGACTAATCAAAGTGAGGATTACACATTAGTAAAGCTACATTCTAAGGGAAATTAAATCTGCAACATTCATCACTAGCCACAATTATTCCTAAGGATATGACCAGTATGGTTTAAATGATTTCATGGTTTAAATGATTTTGAAAACTAATGGTATGGCTGTAAACAAGTGTTTATTCTTTGATATCATGGCCCCAGTAGAATGTTTCTACACTAAGTATCCTATGACCCAGGCTTAAATTGCTCACTCTATAGAGTTTCGGAATTGGCATAAAATCGTTGATCACATGGAGGAGTTTGAATATGTTTTCAGTACCAGACCTGATACTTATCCTATTGCAACATGTCTAGGGAGTGGCCTTTTAAAACTTCTTAATTCTGGAATATATATATATATATATATATATATAAAATACACTTTTTACATCATGTCACTATACACACACACACACACAGAAAATATATGCTTTTGCATACTGCCAATAATACACTCTACTATTTTCTCTCCTTGTCTATTTCATTTTTAAAAAAGTAATCCTCATCTATAAAATTTAGTTTGTAACTCATAATGAGTGACATACAACAAATTTAAAACCCTACTCCCAAAAGGTCGACAACACAATACCTTAAGTTGGACCAAAACCAAATAAATAAAATAAAAACCCCAAAACTCTTATAATCAAATATGAGTTTCATTATTAGATTGAAACATACTTAGATTATATGAAGGGCAAGGCTATCTCATATTTTGTGTGACTTTTCCTACAGGTTATTCAAAAGATTTCTTTGCCTTTTTCTTCCTCTCAGAACCTAGAACTCCTTCCATCCAGCAGATTCAGGTTCTTCTGAGTAGAATTGATCTTCTCAACTTGTTCATCTGAGACACTCTGGGATCTTTCCCTTAGAAACTGAGAAAAAATTTTGTATATGGATGTCATGTTTTTGCTATCCCATCATTAAGCTGCCCAGGGGAGTGATAGTTACAATATAGGAGTTTGTTTTCTGGGAACTTTTTCTCTGAATGTGTTTCACCTACAAGTATCATATTGAGATGAGAGAAGGGCCACTCAAGGTTCTCTTTATTTCATCTCTTTAGAATAAGCTAGAACATCTCTTGAAAAATTAGGTAGAGAAAAGTTACTTTTTTCCTTGGTGGTATAGCTTATTTTTCTACACAGTCTCTGTCAGCACACAGTTGCACAATTGAGTTAAGGATATTGTTTCCTCTATTTGAAGTGACTTTGCTACCAACTACGGCTGTCTGTCTTTTTTTTTTTTTTTTTTATTTCGGCATATGATGGGGATACAGATTTTAAGGTCTCAATAATGTCTCTGCTTTCTATCCTCTGAACTTATCTCCATTGAGATCAGTGTTGGGAGCAGCACTTTTCCAATGGCCAGCCACCACATCTCTAGTCTTGTCAGTAAGTCTGATGATAAAAAGAGAAGCTTTTAACAATTTTTCAATCTAATTTATAATAGTCCAACTGAAAAATAAATATAAAAGTAGTATTTAGACTGCTGACATTCTTTTTCTGATATATATATATATATATATATATAACACAAATGATAAATGATATATCAAAATTTAAAAGTATAGGATTAGGTATAGTTATTGCTTAGTTTTAGAAGAGATAATTTTTTTTCAAATCAATATTGGGTCTTTGTTCTATCAGGCAATTTAGAGTATGGTGGTATTATGAAAATATACATATTTGCTCTTTCTTTTACAGGAAAGTCTGATTCCTCAGCTTTGCTTAAAATTATCATTATGTATTTAATAACAATTTTATAAGCACTATTTGAATCACTCATTTGTCTTATTCAGGTTACATATAGATGTTTTCTTTTTTATAATTTAATGTACATGTATTAATTAATTTGAATAAAGATCATTATATTTAAAATTTGTTTCTATACTATCTATACCCTTCTTTTTTAATTTAATTTAATTTTTTTATTTCAGCGTATTATGGGGGTACAAGTGTTAAGGTTACATATATTGCCCATGTCCCCCCTCCTCCCTTGAGTAAGAGTTTCAAGTGTGACCATCCCCCAAATGTTGCACACCTTACTTGTTGTGGTTGTATATACCTATCCCCTCCCCCAACCCAGCCACCTGCCAGACACCTGATAAATGTTACTCTTATATGTCCATTTAGGTGTTGATCCATTAATACCAATTTGCTGGTGAGTACATGTGGTGCTGGTTTTTCCATTCTTGAGATACTTCACTTACTAGAATGGGTTCCAGCTCTATCCAGGAATATACAAGAGGTCCTATATCACCATTGTTTCTTAAAGCTGAGTAGTATTCCATGGTATACATATACCACATTTTATTAATCCACTCATGAATTGATAGGCACTTGGGTTGTTTCCACAACTTTGCAATTGTGAATTGTGCTGCCATAAACATTCGAGTGCAGGTGTCTTTTTCATAAAGTGACTTTTGATCTTTTGGGTAGATGCCCAGTAGTGGAATTGCTGGATCAAATGTTAGATCTACATGTATCGCTTTGAGATATCTCCATATTGCTTTCCACAGAGGTTGAACTAGTTTGCATTCCCACTAGCAGTGTAGTAGTGTTCCTCTCTCTCCGCATCCATGCCAGCATTTATTGTTTGGGGAATTTTTGATAAAGGCCATTCTCACTGGAGTTAAGTGGTATCTCATTGTAGTTTTGATTTTATGCCCTCCTTTTTTAAATGTATAGAGCATGAATTGCTTTTTAATGGTTGTGAAATATTACCTGATTTTTATATACCTCTAGATCTTTAATTATTTTCCAATTATAGGGTTACAGCATTGTTCCCAATTTAACCTGAATATAAATGGTACAAATAAATATTGGTGTTCTGCTTTGTCTTTTAAATTGTTTCCTAAGCATATAAGAAAACAATATTAATATTTAAATCATTTTTACACATTTCTCACAATGTTTTCCAGAAATTTTGAGCAGTATTAAAGCAATAATGTGTATATAACATTATAATTACAATTATATTATATTATAAATATACATAAATTTTGTGGCAGCAGTATGGAGAATAGCCAAGAAAGGGTAAGAATAATGTCTGGGATTCCAGTATTAGATTATAACTTCAGTGATTTCAAGGGAAAATGATGGTAAATTAGTCTAAATGAGTGGCAATTGAAATAGAGGAGAATTGAGGAGAATGTCAGTAGTTTTCCATTTAATATTTCTTTTATTAAAAAGCCATAGACACTTCAATCTTAGGCCTTTTTTTTCAAATTATGTGAAAGTCTTGGTACATTTCTTTTAAAATTCGTTCTATTTAGATGAAATTTTTAATATTCTGGTTTTTAAAAAGAAAGTATACCTTTAAGAGGTAACTATTTTAACTGTTCCATTTCTGGGGCAAGAGGCAAAATGCCTGAAATGTGGTGTTCACAGAATGAAAACCTGTGTCTGAAGCAGTGGAGAAGGAAAGTAAAGGAGAATGAACAAATTTCAGATGAGTTCTTTGACTGGAGAACAAAATCCAGGGAAAGGATAAAAATGATCTTATGATTTTTATTTTTTCTGACCACAAGGGCCACATTATATTTCCCTTATATAAAAGCTACTTAACCAATGCAAAAGAGGTAGTTTGAGCAAAATATTCCCAAAGAGAAAATAATGTGCTAACAAGGCACTTAACTTCTTCCAGATATTTACACAGAAAATTAAAGACTTTTCCTAATAGGGAATGGCGAATGGTATAATGTACTTGTAAAGGTCTTTTATTGTCAACTCCTAAAATAATCCAGAACTCAAACTCAGAGAAGGTACAAGGTATTCCCTTCAGGGCTACAGTTGCAGGGAAATACTTCAAAGTGAATTCTCCTTTAGACTTATTTTAGACCAGAGTTATATTTAACAATGATTGATAACACTTAAACTTGATATTAGAAAAGTAACCATGCACTAGTATTTTATCAAATCATTGTTTCTTAATGCATTAGTTCCTCAAAAATGCATGCAAAATAAGAGCTTAGCAATTATCAATTCAACTAATTTAATAATAATATATTTCTTGGGTAAAAAGCAAAATGAATTGTGTTGTGTTCTCTCGCTTATGGTTTCATACTAGCAGAAAATCCAACGTTTGAAGCATAAAATCAAAATCTCAGTCCCTTTGCTTCACTTGTTAATAACAAATATACCACATTTTGTTCAAAATGTAAGCATGGCTCCTAGAATATGATTAGAAATAAAAAAATTATTAATAAATAATCTTGCAGAAAAAAATGTTGGAAAATTTCACAATATGAAGATGGAATGGAAAAAACTACTAACATAAACATAAAGTGAACCAACATTCTAGATTTAGTAATGGTCTCAAGTCAGTAATAACCAAAGATATCTTCTTGTGCTTTTCAGTCTTGGAGGTCTTGAGAATGCATCTGTAACTTCACCCAGGTATAAACTGAGATAGTTTATTTAACTTTTCTGGGATTCATTTTTCTCATCTTTAAACATTGACAGAATAGTAATACCTATCACAAAGCATTGTCTTGTGCATAAAGTAAGTTATTGCATATATTTAATAAAACATTTAGAATAATATTTGCAACATAGAATAATATTTGCCACAAATGGAATTAATGAAAATGTTAAGGAAAATCAAAGGTGTGGGCTGCCATATCTGATTCTGAATGTTTTTATTTCGGTACAAATGCCCACACAGTAGTGGAATAATTTTTAGTGAACTAAGTATCCTCTGGAAAGTAATAAAGTTAATAAACTTATAATACTAATGCTAATATTAATAATGATTGCTCTCATTTCAGGCAAACAAAATAAAAGTTATCTTAGGGTTGTGAATTTTCTTATATGATATATGGATTCAGATACACAAAGGAATCATCACATATCAGTCAATAGTCACAATTTACCAGATAAAGAAAATTTGTATACCTGTGGAATATTAAAGTTCAATTTCACAATAACCCACATTGAATTCACATGTACTATGAGATGTGCAGGACTTGATGTAGAAGAGGAAGGCATGTCTGCTAATTTTAAAATATTAGCATTTTTTTTGTGGTGAAATAATCTATTTGTTTTTCTTTCTTTTGTTAACTAAGTTTTTTTTTTAATTTCAGCATATTATGGGGATACAGATTTTAAGGTTTCAATAAATGCCCTTCCCCCCCCCACAAGTCGGAGTTTCCAGCATGACCATCCCCCAGATGGTGCACATCTCACTCATTATGTATGTATATACCCGCCCCCCTCCCCCCTCCCCCCTGCCCAATACCGTATTACTGTAGTACCTATGTGTCCACTTAGGTGCTGCTTAGTTAATACCAGTTTGCTGGTGAATATATGTGGTGCTTGTTTTTCCATTCTTGGGATACTTCTCTTAGTAGTATGGGTTCCAGCTCTAACCAGGAAAATATAAGATGTGCTATATCATCGTTGTTTCTTAGAGCTGAATAGTACTCCATGGTATACATATACCACATTATATTAATCCATTCTTGGATTGATGGGCACTTGGGCTGTTTCCACAGCCTTGCGATTATGAATTGTGCTGCTATAAACATTCGGGTGCAGATGTCTTTTTTATAGAGTGTCATTGGATCTTTTGGGTAGATGCC
>VSMD01003401.1:0-19499 GCA_008750895.1 Mirza zaza
TAGAGCTGGAACCCATACTACTAAGTGAAGTATCCCAAGAATGGAAAAACAAGCACCACATATATTCACCAGCAAACTGGTATTAACTGAGCAGCACCTAAGTGGACACATAGGTACTACAGTAATAGGGTATTGGGCAGGGGGGAGGCAGGAGGGGGGCGGGTATATACATACATAATGAGTGAGATGTGCACCATCTGGAGGATGGTCATGCTGGAAACTCAGACTTGTGGGGGGAGGGGAGGTAAGGGCATTTATTGAAACCTTAAAATCTGTACCCCCATAATATCCTGAAATTAAAAAAAAGAAAAAATAAAATAAAAAAACAAAAAACAAAAAAAAAAACCCAAAACAACAGGAAAAATTCCTTGGGGGAAAACATACCAAAATGTGAATGGCTAAATTTGGATGGTGAAGTTATTCAGAGATCTCTGCCCTTCTTATGCTAATCTGTATTTTCTACATTATCTACAATGTGCATGCATTTGTTTTATTTTATTTTGCATCAGGATAATACCCAAATTTATTATAATTTTAAAAGTCAAATATGCTATAAGCCTCCAGCCCTCCTCCTCCTCAAGTCATGTTTCTCAAGTGACTACTTTCAACTATTCTTGCTGTATCTTTTGACATTTACCACTATATTTCTAACACAGGTTTAAACTTTTCTTTCTTGATATTCTAGTTTTTTTCTATTGATTGTCCACTATGACCAATGAGGAATTAGACCTCTTGTACTTACAACTCCTTTTCCCCCAGACATTTTCCCTCTCCTATCATCCCGATATAGTTTATTAAACTGATATTAAATCAAAAAAAAAGAAAAAGAAAAAGACCACTGGTGAAATTACTCATGGGGCACGTGTTGCTGAAATCTTGTGAATTCGGAGACCTCAATCCATGCAGTTCCTTTTCACAGGTGTCCCCTCCAGAATATGGGTCTTGGGTCACTCTCCAGAGACTTCCATGAACTGAGTTCTTGTGAGTATTTTCTCCAGACTGAAGCAGTGTTACCCATGGGGAGGTGTGACCAATGAAGCTACTCCACCATGACCAGAAGGATGAGCTTCCCCACTGCATCACTGAACTTAGGAAAGGAACCACTTCCTGTCTAGCCCTGACTCCTTTCCCAGAGTAGTCACTGCAGCAGGGCTGCACAGGAAGTTTACCCTGATCCCAATGGCCTGAAATCAGTTTGTGTGCAAATCCTTCAGGTGGTGAAGGTGAGGATCCCAGTGGGATCACACTTGGGGGTGAGGCTCCTCACTGGGATCTTTCTTCCCCTGGACCTTCCCACTAGGCCTAGACACTAGCATCAACGTGACTGGTTCTAAGAAGAGGAGGCACTCAAATTTTTGTTGTGGGGAAAGGAGGAGCCTCCCTTTTTAATTTTAAGAATAGCTCTTTTGGATCCAAGGGAAACTTGAGATTGGGAAGTGAATGTGGAGGACAGGCTGGAAGTCAAGGGTATTGTCTGAGGAGAGAGGCGAGGAATCATCCTTTGTCAGGGAAAGCAGTACCTTGTGCATGGAGAGCAAGGAGCAAATGCTCCCTACCAAACGCTCCATTGGGACCATCAACTGCCTGTGGATTTATATCTGTGAACAAGAGTTAAATCACAGTTGAGAAATTCTAGGTGTCATGCCTGCAAGCTCTTGTCTGTAGATGATGAGATTTCTTTTAGCCTTTAAGCTTATTATCCAATGATCATAGGCTTTTGTTTCCAGGAACAAAATCTGCCTCTGAGAAGAAGAATTGGCTCTTTCCAGCATTTCTTCTAGGTCTTTGATTCCTATTCTGTAGGTTTCCAGTTCTTCATTTTTAAAGTTTCTCATGTCCTTTGCTATGGAAATTCTCACCTTTTGCTGCAAGTCATGATTTGCCTTGGTAGATATTAACTCAAGACAATCCATTTCTTTGTGGTGTTAAAGTCAAGTCATTTCATTTTCTTTCTCATCAAGATGCATGTTTTAGCCACAATAAATATGTTCTTTATTTCTGTTTTCTGACGTGCCTTGGGCCCACTGATACCCAATTAAAATGGGCACAACTAGTACAGACATATTGATTGTAAACCACATTTTTAGATAAAAAGTCCCAGGGGTCCTCACAGAAATGGCTTATTGGAGAGCTGAGGTAGGGCAAATACAAGATGACCCAAGAATATATTGCTGTGTCAAAAAATAAAAAATCTCAAGTATTGCATGGGCCATGGGAAAAGTAACAGAATCCAGCCATTTAGGAGACACACGAGCACAAAATAAAGGATCATTGTAGTGGATTATAACCTTTAGAAAACAAACAATTAATGATTACTTATTCATATTAATAAAAATGAATAATCAAAAATTTGATAAGAAATAGATAATTACAGAATTTTGAATGTACCTACAAGATACTTCCAAGCTACACTGCTGAAAAGAATCACTCACAGTGGAGGAGACAGGAAGACAGTATGCAAACCTAGTAATCAAATGGACATAATTCGTACTGGAACAGATTGAAATTATTTGTCACCCATAAATTAGAGGGAAAAGTGTCATTTAGTGATATTGCCGCCAAAGATGTGTATGCTGAATTTAATCATTAGATAATATCAGACAAGCTTCAACTGAGGAACATTTTATAAATATTCAGAGTGTACTTTGAAGGAATGTCAATGTCATGGAGCTCACATATCAACTGAAGAAATGCTCCAGACTGAAGCTGACTAAAGAGACATGAAAACTAGTTGCACCATGTGATTCTGGATTTTGATCTGAATATTGGATTTGGCATACCTCATATTTTTGGTGCTGATTGTTGAAACATCAATGAGCGTGAAGATTAGAAAGTCCCAATTTATTAATTTCCTGATTTTCCTAGGTTTTCCCTATCTATATAAGAGAATCACTTTACTTTTTGGAAATACTACAATGTTTCAGGTCTTTGGACTCAGGTCACCAATTTACTTTGAAATAAGTCAAAATAAAACAATTCTTTGTTCACAGTAGCAACTTTTCTATACATTTGTGATTCTTAAAGAAGAATGAATGCAATGTGGATTTTTTTTTTTTTTTGAGACAGAGTCTCACTTTATTGCCCAGGCTAGAGTGAGTTCCGTGGCGTCAGCCTAGCTCACAGCAACCTCAAACTCCTGGGCTCAAGCAATCCTGCTGCCTCAGCCTCCCAAGTAGCTGGGACTACAGGCATGCGCCACCATGCCCGGCTAAGTTTTCTATATATATTTTAGTTGGCCAATTAATTTCTTTGTATTTATAGTAGAGATGGGGTCTCGCTCTTGCTCAGGCTGGTCTCGAACTCCTGAGCTCAAACGATCCACCCACCTCGGCCTCCCAGAGAGCTAGGATTACAGGCTTGAGCCACTGCGCCCGGCCGCAATGTGGATTTTTATATGTGAAATTAACCTTTTACAAATGAAGAATCAGTATTGTCACTGGACATCTGAAGTCCTCAGCATCATTAAACATTATAAAAGTTCTAATTAAAACTTCAATAAGGTATTATATGATACACCAGATGGTTATAATAATAAAAGGATGCCACTATGTGTTGATAAGAACTTGAAGCAACTGTCACTCTCATAGTTAAGTTGGAAATTAGTTCAATCGTTTGGACAATTCTTTGTCAGAATTTACTTAAAGTGATTACATGCATATCTAGCAAATCCACTTATAGGTATGTACAGAGCAGAAATGCAAAACATTGGGATGCCAAAAAAGTGTATACGAATGTGCATATTAGTGCTATTAAAAATGGGACCATACTGAAAGCAATGCCATATCTATAGCAATACAGTGGAAAAAATAAATTGCAAAATAGTATAAAATGAAACACTATAAGGAAAGCATAGCTTAACTACTGCTATTTACAAAAGCATGAACGAATATCAGAAACATAAAACAACTAGCTTCCATGAAAGCAACTAGCCGGTGCATAAATATTAATGGATAATTTCCTTTTTGTAAAGTTCACAAACAAACCAACCTCTCCTGTGGCATGACACTGGGTCATTTTGGGGATGGGTTAGTAAGAGTGGAAGGAGGAGCCATAAGCAGGCCCCTAAGGTGCTAGCAAAATTCTATTTCATGACCTGCTTCTAGGTTACACAGATATATGTTCATTTCATGTTAATGCACTGAGAACTTAGAACATGTGTATTTTTCACTATGTTTATTTTTAATGAAAAAGCTTACTTAAAAACAAGCATTCTACAAGAGCAATATTTGAAGCAATAATGACTGAGAATTTTCCCAAAGGAATGTCAAACATCAAAACACATATTCAGGAACATAAAAGAACAACAAGCACATTCAGTGTCCACAAGTCAACACCTAAGAATATCACCTTTAAAAGAATAAAATGAAGAGAAAGGAAAAACTGAAAGAAGCTAAGGAAAAAAAACCACTTTATCTATGAAGAAAAAGAATAAGAATTACATCAGAAGTCTCTTCAGAATTCATGCAAACAAGAAGAGAGTGGAACAAAACATTAAAAGTATTGAACACAAACCCACACATCTTGATTCTGTTTCCAGAAATAATTTGTCTTAAGTGAAGGAGAAATAAACACTCACATAACCAAAATTGAGACAATTTTCTTCAGTTCCTTCTTGCAGGTAATTTAAATGAAGTTTTTCTGAGAGAAGGAAAGGATATAACTGAAACTCTGATCCACATTAGGGCAAGAGGGGAGTTAGAGGAGGAATAATTGAAGATAGGATAAAACTTTTATTTTTCTTATTCTTACTCAATGTAACAGATAAAAGTTTCTTCAGAATAATAACAGCAACAATATATTTGGTGATTAAAGCTTTGGATTAGTGAAGTGAATGATATTGAATGTCAAAAGAGAGAAATATTCTTTTTCCTTAGGGCCATGGTGTTTTATTAGGAAAATAGAATAAAGACTTCAAAAACAAAACAAGGCTTTCTAAATTAATGAAAATTTATTTTTTTATTTTTTCTGCGTGTGAATTATAGGTAACTTGAATAATAGTTCCTGCAACTCCCAAGATGAAGAGAAATTTGAGTTACCTATGCTTCATCAGACCCCAGGCTGAAAACCAGTGTGAATGAAATACAACTCACATGGCATTTATGTGCTAATGATATTAGAAATTGGAGGGAGGAACTAGGAATACTTTATTACAGGTAGCTGTAATTATCCATGAGGCAGTACAGTACTTTGAAAGTAAATGTAGACTAATGGAAAATATATATTGTAAACTTTAGGGAAACTACTTAAGAAAGCAATAATGAAACCTACTGTATAAAGAAAGAAAAGAAAATGGCATCATGTAACATGCTCAATTAAAACCGTAAAGGATAGAAAAAGAGGTGTAGACAAATGTTAAAACAATGGACAAGAGTAATAAGTAGAAACAACAACAAATATGTGATAGATATGAATCCAATTATATCAAAATCACTGTAAACATTGTTACATACACCAATTAATAGGCAGAAATTGTCAGAGTAAATCATAAGACAAGGTTCAACCATATCTATGCTGTCTAAAACAAATTCACTTGAAATATAAAGACATGTAATTTAAAAGTAAAGGAATAAAAATATAGCATGCTATTACTAACACTAACCAAAATAAGGATGGAATAACTATATTAGTTTCAGACAAAGCTATCTTCAGACAAGGAAAATTGGTTAGAAATTGAGGACTGTTACATAATAATGAAAAGTTGATTTTTCCAAGAAGACATAACAAATCCTTAAACAAGTGTATGCATGGGGGGGGGGAGGGGGGAAGGGCAAGATGGTGAATGAGAAACACCTCCAGACAGAGTGTCTCTGCAAAAAAGACAGATTCTAGAAGAAATTAGAAGAAAGAGGCAAGCAGACGAGCATACATCAGAGAAGGGTCAGAAGGAGGGGTACCAGAGACTATGGGAGACTCCACAGGAGGAGGTTGCAGAGGAGAACTGGAAGAAGAGACCTCCCAAGAAGCTTGGAAACCAGTGGCAAGGGTAGGTGGCACAGTTAACTTTCCCCTCCCTTGCATCTCGGACTGCTGGCGGGCTCCCCAGAGGCTGGAGAGACCTGTGGACACCAGCCCAGAGATGGCCACCGCCAGTGAGTGGTAAGCCTGTAGTGGACGCGGCACCAGGCTCCCAACTCCTTTGGGGCACCTCCATGTGCACAGACCCGAGGAACATGTCAGGGGCCATATTGCTTCATTCTCTCCTCCCCCTTCCCTATCCATGGCCACCAAGTGAGACAATATAGCCACCAGCAAGAGGCATCTCCAGGGAAAGGGACCTTCCCTTTTGGGGCCCTACAGCTGACTGAGGGGTACTCAGATGGTGAGCTCCCTACCTGCCAGCCTTCTAAGGTGTTGTTGGCTTGGTGATTCTGGGAGAACAGGGCAGACCCTGAGGCTGAGAGACATAGACCCAGCTTGGAATCCCCATGAGTAAGTTAGGACTGGCACTCCTCTCCCTGGTGGGGTCAGGGATTGAATTCCAGGGCACAGAGGTCAGACATGCAGATCAGATCCTGTGCACCCAGGTCTCGCATTGCCTGGGGCACAGAGGAATATTTATGAACAAGCCTACTAAAGGATGCATGCCTTCAGGGGCAGATCAGCGTGCTTGAGGGCAACTCTCCTCTCAAGGGGAGGCCATGTGCCCAGCCTAGGCCATGTGCCCAGCCTAGGTCCCCTGCGCAGGGACCTCTGGCCTTCATCACAGCCAGGGGAGACCTGCTGGCATGAGGTCTTGCCTGCTGTCAGAGGCCCAGAAGAAGCTGTGGAATTGGGGAGGGTGGAAAGCAGTGAGGACTGCTCCAGACTGCAGGTCTCAGACAACCCCATCCCCACACAGACTTTCTGACTGCGTGGGACCATTCCAGCCCCTCCCTGACAGCTTTTCCCAGAAGCAGAAAACAGAACTTTGATACCTGCTAACAGCATTTGTGGTGCTTGAGGGAAGGCTTACCCAACCCAGCATGGCCCAGACTCACTCCCAGACCAGCCTTCACTGAGGTGGAGAATAAGGACACACCTGGAAGTCTCAGGGCCCCACCCACCACCTGAGGCACTAGAGTGCCTCTCCAGAGGAACAAGAGCTGGTTACAGAACCCAAAAACAACAGTGTAGCCTGCTCCTCCCAGCAAGCACCACCTACTGACAGGGAGGACATTCTGCACACCCTTTTATGACATCTACTGACTCATCATACAGGGTGTGGGACCACTCTGTATCTCACCCACAAACACCACCTACTGTCTAAGAGACTAAACAGGGCGTGTCATTATCCAAATGAAAACCTTAAGGTAAGAAGCAACAACTAATCCAGATGGGAAGAAATCAGTGAAGGAACTCTGGAAATATGAAGACTCAAATGGAAAGCACACCCCCAAAGAGGAACACTAGCCCCTTAGAAATGAACATCAACCAAAATCAGACCACTAAAATGACAGAAGAATTTTGAGCTTGGATCGTAAGAAAATTCAACGACTTGCAAGAACAACTGGATAACCAACACAAAGAAAATGTAAAAAGATTCCAGGACCAGGAAGAAAAATTCACTAAAGAAATTGAAATAGTAAAGAAAAATCAAACCAAACTCCTGGAAATTAATAATTAATTCAGGGAACTACAAAACACAGTGGAAAGCCTGAAGAACAGTATAGACAAACAGAAGAAAGAATCTCAGAGATTGAAGATAACACCTTCCTATTAAATAAATCAGTCACAGAGATAGAGCAGAGAAACAAGAGAAAAGAGCAAAGCCTACAAGAGATGTGGGATTATGTAAGTAACCTAATGTGAGGGTTATAGGGTTACCAGAAGGGGAAGAAAACACTAAAGGGTTGGATAAGCTATTTGAAGACATAATAGAGGAAAATTTCCTGGGCCTTGTTAAAAATCTTGATATACAAGTTCAAGAAGCTCAAAGGACCCCTGGGAAATTCAATGTAAACAGGAAGACATCAGTCTTCACACTGACCAAAATTTAAACAAAAGAGGCCATTCTATGAGCTGTAAGATGAAAGAAGCAAGTAACATACAAAGGAAAGCCTATCTAAATAATGCCAGACTTCTCTACTGAAACTTTACAAGCAAGGAGAGAATGGGGCCCCATTCTCACTCTTCTGAAACAGAATAATGCCCAGCCTAGAATCTTTATTCCCTGCAAAAGTAAGTTTTGTATATGAAGGAGAAACCACGAGATTTTCAGATAAGCAAAGACTGAGGGAATTCACCAAGACAAGACCAGCCCTTTAAGAAGTACTCAAAACAGTGTTACCCATGGATCAGCACAATAAACACTCACGAATGTAAATCTACTCAAAAGCTAAAGATCAAAGCCCAGAAACCACAGTGGCTCACAAGAGAAAACAAAGCAACAAAGTTCAACCCAACATAATGAACAGAAATCTGCCCCACCTATCAGTTATCTCAATAAATGTGAATGGCTTGAACTCCCCACTCAAGAGACATAGGCTCGATGAAAGGATAAAAAACACAAGC
This sequence comes from Mirza zaza, assembly GCA_008750895.1. Lineage (NCBI taxonomy): Eukaryota > Metazoa > Chordata > Mammalia > Primates > Cheirogaleidae > Mirza > Mirza zaza. The sequence continues at coordinate 8,491 of VSMD01003401.1, forward strand.
CAGATATCTACTGCTTCAGGAAACACATCTATCCTGCAAGGATGCAGTGAGACTAAAGGTAAAGGGGTAGAGAACAATAATTCAAGCAAACGGAAGCCAAAAGAAAGCTGGCGTGGTGGTGCTGATTACAGATAACTTAGTTTCAAAATCAATAAAAGTAATAAAAGACAAAGAAGGTTACTATATAATGGGAAAGGGGACAGTTCAACAAAAGACATAACAATTCTAAATATATATGCATCCAACCTAGGTATACCCAGATTCATAAAGCAAACTCTACTTGATATAAACAAATGAATAATCAAAAATACCATAATAATTGGAGACTTTAACACCCCACTGACAACACAGGACAGATCCTCCAAACAGAAAATCAACAAAGAAATAATGGACTTAAAAGAACTCTAGAACAAACAGGTCTGACTGACATTTACAGGACATTATACCTAAAAACCATTGAATATATGTTCTTCTTATCAGCTTGTGGGGCATTCTCTAAGACTGACCATATCCTAGAACATAAAGCATGTCTCAAACAATTTTAAAAAATAGAGATTATACCATGTATCTTTTCAGATCACAATGGATTAAAAGTAGAAATCAACCCTAACAGGAACTCTCATTTCTACACAAAGTCATGGAACCTAAACAACCTTCTGCTGAATGACCACTTCATAAATGAGGAAATCAAGATGGAATTCAAAAGATTCTTTGAACTAAATTACAAAGGAGACACAAGTTATCAAAACCTGTGTCCCACAGCTAAAACAGTCCTGAGAGGAAAGTTTATTTCCATAAATGCCTATATCCAAAAGTCTAAAAGATCACAAATAGACAACCTAATGAATCACCTCAAAGAGCTGGAAAAAGAGGAACAGACCAACCCCAAACCCAGCAGAAAAGTGAAATCATTAAGATCAAATCAGAAATAAATGAAATTGACAACAGGGAAACCATACAGAACATTAACAAAATGAAAAGTTGGTTCTTTGAAAAAAATAAACAGAATTGACACACCTTTGGCTAGACTAACAAAAAGCAGAAAAGAAAAATCTCTAATAAGCTCCATCAGGAACAATAAGGGAGAAATTACAATGGATGCCACAGAGGTACAAGATATAATTCATGAATACTACAAAAACCTCTATGCATACAAACCGGAAAACGTGGAGGAAATGGACAATTTCTTAGAAACACACAGCCTCCCTAGGCTCAACCAAGAAGAAATAGAATTCCTGAACAGACCAATATCAAGAACTGAAATTGAAACAGCAATAAAAAAGCTTCCTAAAAAGAAAAGTCCTGGACCAGATGGTTTCACATCCAAATTTTACCACACCTACAAAGAAGAACTGGTGCCTATCCTACAGAAATTATTCCACAACATCGAGAAGGATGGAATCCTCCCCAAAACGTTTTATGAAGTGAACATAACCCTGATACCCAAACCAGGAAAGGATGCAACACCAAAAAAGAAATACGGACCAATATCCCTTATGAATATAGATGCAAAAATTCTCAACAAAATCCTAGCCAATCGAATATAGGTGCTTACCAAGAAAATAATCCATCACAACAAAGTGGGCTTCATCCCTGGGATGCAGAGATGGTTTAACATATGCAAATTTATAAATATAATTCACCACATAAACAGAAGCAAGAACAAAGACCATATGATCCTCTCGATAGACGCAGAAAAAGCATTTGACAAAATTCAACACTCTTTTATGATAAGAATGCTCAAAAAATATGCATGGATGGGCTTACATAAAAATGATACAAGTCATATATGACAAACCCATAGCCAATATCATACTGAATGGGGAAAAATGGAAATCATTCCTACTTAGAACTGGAATAAGACAGGTTGTCCACTATCTCCACTTTGATGCAACATAGTGCTAGAAGTCCTCGCTACAGCAATCAGAAAAGAGAGCGGAATTAAGGGCGTCCAAATGGGGGCAGAAGTGATGAAACTCTCACTCTTTGCTGATGACATGATATTATACCTAGAAAATCCCAAGGATTCAACCAAGAGACTCCTTGAATTGATAAATGAATTTGGTAAAGTCTCAGGATACAAAATCAATACACAGAAATCAGAGGCATTCATATACGCCAACAACAGTACAAGTGAGAACCAAATCAAAGACTCAATTCCCTTCAAAATAGCATCAAAGAAAATAAAGTACCTAGGAAAATATTTAACTAAGGAGGTAAAAGGCCTCTACAGGGAGAACTATGAAACACTGAGGAAAGAAATAGCAGAGGATGTAAACAGATGGAAGAATATACCATGCTCGTGGGTCAGCAGAATCAACATGTTAAAATGTCTATACTACTCAAAGTGACCTACAGAGTTAATGCAATCCCTATTAAAATGCCATGATCATTTTTCACAGATATATAAAAAATAATTTTACGCTTTGTATGGAACCAGCGAAGACTCCGTATAGCAAAATCAATCCTAGGCAATATAAACAAAATAGGAGGTATCAATTTACCAGACTTCAAACTATATTACAAGGCTATAGTAATTAAAACAGTTTGGGACCAGCACAAGAACAGGGATATTGACCAGTGGAACAGAACCGAGAACCCAGATATAAAACCATCCTCATATAGCCAACTAATCTTCAACAAAGCAGACAAAAACATACACTGGGGAAAAGAATCCTCATTCAATAAATGGTGCTGGGAAAACTGGATAGCCACATGTAGAAGCCTGAAACAAGACCCAAACCTTTCACCTCTCACAAAAATCAACTCATGCTGGGTAACAGACTTGAACCTTAGGTGTGAAACTAGTAGAATTCTAGCAGAAAACATTGGAACATGTTTACTCTAGAAGAGTAAAACATTAATCTTCTAGACATTGTCCTAGGCAAAGAATATATGAAGAAGAACCCAAAGGCAATCACAGCAGCAACAAAATAATATAAATGGGACCTGATCAAATTAAAAAGCTTCTGCACAGCCAAAGAAATTACAAGAGAGCAAACAGACAACCCACAGAATGGGAGAAAATTTTCACTAGCTACACATCTGATAAAGAGCTGATAACTAGAATCTATTTAGAACTCAGGAAAATCAGCAAGAAAAAATCAAACAACCCTATCAAAATATGGGCAAAGGACATAAACAGAAACTTCTCAAAAGAAGACAGAATAATGACCAGCAACATGAAAAAATGCTCAACACCTGTAATCATCAGGGAAATGCAAATCAAAACCACAATGAGATATCACTTAACTCTAGTAACAATGGCCTTTATCAAAAAGTCTTCAAACAATAAATGTTGGCATGGATACAGAGAGATAGGAACACTCCTACACTGCTGGTGGGACTTCAAACTAGTTCAACCTCTGTGGAAAGCAATATGGAGATACCTTAAAGTGATACAAGGAGATCTACCATTTGATCCAGCAATTCCACTACTGGACATCAACCCAAAAGATCAAAAGTCACTTTATGAAAAAGACACCTGCACTCGAATGTTTATAGCAGCACAATTCACAATTGCAAAGTTGTGGAAACAACCCAAGTGCCCATCAATTCATGAGTGGATTAATAAAATGTGGTATATGTATACCATGGAGTACTATTCAGCTTTAAGAAAAAATGGTGATATAGCACCTCTTGTATTTTCCTGACTAGAGCTGGAACCCATTCTACTAAGTGAAGTATCTGAAGAATGGAAAAACAACCACCATATGTACTCACCAACAAATTGGTATTAATGAATCAACACCTCGGTGGACATATAGGAATAACATTCATCGGGTGTTAGGCAGGTGGTAGAAGGGAGGAGGGGATGGGTATATACAAACACAATGAGTGAGATGTGGAATGTTTGGAGGATCGTCATGCTTGAGGCTCTGACTCGAGTGGGGAGGGGGCCATGGGCAATATATGTAACCTTAACTTGTACCCCCACAATATCCTAAAATTAAAAAAATGTCTATACTACCCAAAGTGACCTACAGAGTCAATGCAATCCCTGTTAAAATGCCATGATCATTTTTCACAGATATATAAAAAGTAATTTTATGCTTTGTAAGACCCCGTATAGCAAATTCAATCCTAGGCAATATGAACAAAATAGGAGGTATCAATTTACCAGACTTTAAAGTATAATACAAGGCTATAGTAATTAAAACAGCTTTGGACTGGCACAAGAACAGGGACATTGACCAGTGGAACAGAACCAAGAACCCAGATATAAAATCATCCTCATATAGCCAACTAATCTTCAAAAAAGCAGACAAAAACATACACTGGGGAAAAGAATCCTTGTTCCATAAATGGTACTGGGAAAACTGGATAGCCACATGTAGAAGAATGAAACGGGACCCACACCTTTTACCTCTCACAAAAATCAACTCATGCTGGATAACAGACTTGAACCTTAGGTGTGAAACTATTAGAATTCTAGAGGAAAATGTTGGAAATACTCTTCTAGACATTGGCCTAGGAAAAGAATATATGAAGAAGATCCCAAAGTCAATCACAGCAGCAACAAAAATAAATAAATGGGACCTGATCAAATTAAAAAGGTTCTCACAGCCAAAGAAACTGTCAAGAGAGCAAACAGACAACCCACAGAATGGGAGTAAATTTTCACTAGCTATACATCTGATAAAGGGCTGATAATTAGAATCTATTTAGAACTCAGGAAAATCAGCAAGGAAAAATCAAACTACCCTATCAAAACATGCCCAAAGGACATAAACAGAAATTTTTCAAAAGAAGATAGAATAATGGCTAACAAACATATGAAAAAATGCTCTACATCTGTAATCATCAGGGAAATGCAAATCAAAACCACAATGGCAATATCATTTATCTCAGGTAAGAATGGCCTTTATCAAAAAGTCCCCAAACAATACATGTTGGCGTGGATGCAGAGAGATAGGAAGACTCCCCCACTGCTGGTGGGACTGCAAACTAGTTCAACCTCTGTGGAAAGCAATATGGAGATATCTTAAAGTGATACAAGGAGATCTACCATTTGATCCAGCATTTCCACTACTCGGCATCTACCCAAAAGATCAAGTGACAATCTACCAAGAAGCACCTGCACTCAAATGTTTATAGCAGCACAATTCACAAATGTGAAGTTATGGAAACAACCCAAGTGCCCATCAATACATGAGTGGATTAGTAAAATGTGGTATATGTATACCATGGAGTACTATTCAGCCTTAAGAAACAATGGTAATATAGCACCTCTTGTATTTTCCTGGATAGAGCTGGAACCCATTCTACTAAATGAAATATCTCAAGAATGGAAACGGATCAACACCTCAGTGGAAATATAGGAATAACATTTATCGGGTATTGGGAAGGTGGGAAGGGGAGGAGGGGGTGGGTATATACAAACATAATGAGTGAGATTTGAAACATTTGGGAAATGGTCATGCTTGAAGCTCTGACTTGAGGGGGAAGGAGGGCATAGGCAATATACGTAACCTTAATATTTGTACCCCTATAATATGCTGATATTTAAAAAAAGTGTATACACCTGATAGTAGAATGTCAGATACATGAAGCAAAATAAGATACAACTATAAGGAGAAATAGATGACTCCACTATTACAGCTTCAAAATCCCACACTAGTCTCTCAGAAGTGGATAGGTCCATCAGGCAAAAAGTCAGCAATGACATAGTTGAACTGAATAATACCATCAATTGACTGGATCTGATTCACGTTTGTGGAGTACTTGGCCAATAAAAGGACAATACGCATTCTTTAGAAGGTCACGTGGAACATTCATAGAGAGAGAGTATGTGCTGGGCCATAAAACACACCTTAATAAATGTAAAAAGCATATGATTCATATGATTTCTGATGCTAGAACGCAATGAGTTTAACTAGAAATCAATAACAAATATCTGGACTATTCCAAAATATTTAGAAGCTAAGGAATACATTTTTAAATAACACGTGGGTCAAAGAAGGAATCTTAAGAGAAGTTATAAAACACTTTGAACTAAATTAAATGAAAATAGAACTTTTCAACTTCAACACCCACTGACAGAGCTGTACAGGTCATCAAAGCAGAAAATCAATAAAAAAATGCTGGACTTAAAGGGGACTCTAGAACAAATGGACAGAATAGACACTTACAGAACATTCTACCCCCAAACTACTCAATGTATTCTTCTCATCAGCCCATGGGACATTCTCCAAGACTGATCAAATTGTAGGCCACAAAACATGTCTCAGTAAAATAGGAAACATTGAAATCATACTATATATCTTCTCAGACCAAAGTGGAACAAAAGCGTAAATTAATTACAAGCAAATCATTGAAATCTACACAAAGTCACGCAAATTATAAAACCTCCTGCAGAATTATTTTTGGGTCAATGATGAAGTTAAGATAGAAATCAAAAGATTCCTCAAACTGAACAACAAATCGACACATGTAATCAAAATCTATGGAATTAAGCAACAGCAGTCCTCAGGGGAAAATTTATAGTCTTAAATGCCTACATCAAAAAGATAGAAAATTCAGAAATTAACAACCTAAAGTCACATCTGAAGAAACTAGAAAAGAAAGAGCAAAGCAAACCCAAAGGCATCAGAAGAAAAGAAATAACAACGCTCAGAGCAGACCTAAATGAAATGGAAACCAAACAAATAATGCAAAACAAAAACTTGATTCTTTGAAGAGATAAATGAAATCGATAGACCTCCAGCTAGATTAACTACGAATAGAAAGGACCCAACTGTTACCACAGAAATACAAAGTATCATATGTGAATACTGTGAAAATCTCTGTGCCCATAAACTAGAAAATATAGAAGAAATGGATAAATTCCTAGAAACAAGCAACCTCCCAAGACTTAAATCAGGAAGAAATAAAAATCCTGAACAGACCAAATATGAACTGTGAGTTTGAAGCGGTAATAAAAAAAAGAATTTTCCAACAACAAAAAAGCCCCAGAGCAGATGGAATCACAGCCAAATTCTATCAGACATACAAAGAACTGGTATCTATTCTCTAGAAATTGTTCCATAACATCAAGAAGGAGGGAATCCTTTATAACTCATTCTATCATTATGAAACCAGTATCACCTTCATACGAAAACCACTAAAGAACACCAAGAAAAAAGAAACTATAGACCAATGTGCCTTATAAACATATATGCAAAAATCCTCAGTAAAATACAAGGAAACCAAATTCATCATCACATCAAAAAGATAATTTACCATGATCAAATGGGTTTCATTCCAGGGATGCAAGGATGGTTCAACATATGCATATCAATAAATGTGATTCATCACATAAACAGAAGCAAAAACAAAGACCACATGATTATCTCAATAGATGGAGAAAAAGCATACAATGAAATCCAGCACCCTTCATCACAAATCCCTCAACAAACTAGTCATAGAGGAACATAACTAAAAATTTTAAAGCCACATATGAAAAACCCACAGCCAACATCATACTAAATGGGGAAAAGTTGAAAGCACTTCCCTATGAATTGGAATAGACTGCCACCACTTTTATTCAACACAGTACTGGACGTCCTAACTGGAGCAATCAGGTAAAAGGAAGAATGGAAGAGTATTGAAATCATGAAAGAGAAAGTCAAATTATTGCTTTTCTCTGATGATATGCTTGTACTTGAAAATCCCAAAGACTCTACCAAAAGAGTCCTAGCATACATAAATAAATTCAGCAAAGTCACAGGTTACAAGTCAATGCACACAAATCAGTAGCATTTCTATATATTAAAAATAGTGAGCTGAGGGTCAAATCAAAGATGAATACTACTCACAATAGCTACAAAGAAAATAAAATACTTATGAATGTACTTAACCAAGGAGGTGATAGATATCTACAAGGAAAAGTATGAAACCCTAACCTTGTGTCATCGATGACATAAACAAACGGAAAAACATCTCATGATCATGGATGGGTAGAATCTACTTGTTCATACTGCCTAAAGTGTTTTAAAGACTCAAGACAATCCCCAAGAAAATACAAACATATCCATAATATTTCATGGATCTAGACAAAATAATTTTGTTTCTCATTTGGAGCCAAAAAAGAGGGCAAATAGCCAAAGCAATCTTAAGCAAAAAGAACAAATATGGAGGCATCACATTACCTGACTATATTTTTTAAATTTCAAAATATTAAGAGGGTACAAATATTTATGGTTACATGGATCACTTTTATAATGCTTGAGTCATAGCCACAGGTATGCTCATTGCCCAAATAGTGTTCATTGTACTCATTAGGCAGGTTTTTGCCCCTTCTTTCCCCCCTTTACCCCTGCTTGATATCCATTGAGTTTATATCCCTCAGTGCAAATCTGTGCTTGTCACTTAGTTTCAGTTTAATAATGAGTACATGTGGTGTTTATTTTTCCCATCTTGAGATATTTCACCAAGGACAATTGTCTCCTGTTCCATCCTACCTGACTTTAAGTAGTACTATAACGCTATAGTAACCAAAACAGCATTATACTGGCATAAAAGTAGAGACACACAACAATGGAAAAGAATAGAGAACCCCAATATAAAACCATCTACCTATAACCACTTGTTCTTGGAAAAAGTAGACAACAAAAAACATGGGGGAAGGGAAGCCCTATTCAATAAATGCTTCTAGGAAAACAGGATAACCACACACAGGAGAATGAAACAGGACCCCTATCTTTTGCCTTATACAAAAATGAACTAGAGATGGATAAAAGATTTAAATGAAGGCATGGAGCTATAAAAATTCTGGAATAAAATGTGGGAAAAAATCTTCTAGATATTGTACTAGGCAAATTATACATGACTAAGATCCCAAAAGCAAATATAGCAACAAAAACAATGAATAAATGAGACTTAATTAAATTAAAAATCATCTGTATAACAAAGGAAATAATCAACAGGGTAAACAGACAACCTATATAATGGTAGAAAATATTTAAAAACTATATATCTGATAAAGGACTAAAAACCAGAATCTACAAGGAACTCAAGCAAATCAGCAAGAAAAAAACAAACAACCCCAATAAAAAGTGGGAAAAATACATGAACCGAAGTTTTTTAAAAGAAGATACACAAATGGCTAGCAAACAAATAAAGAAATACTCAATATCACTAATATCAGGGAAATACAAATTAAAACCACAATGAGATATCACCTTTTCCCTGAAAGGCCATTAATAAATGGCCATTACTGAAAAGTAAAAAAACAATAGATGCTGGCATGGACACAGAGAGAAAGGACTGCTTATACACTGCTGTTGGGACTGCAAATAAGTCAAATCTATGTGTAAAATAATATTGAAATTCCTAAAGAAATAAATATAGATTTATCATTCAATCCAGCACTCCCCTACTTGGAATCTATCCAAAGGAAAAAACATCATTTTATCAAAAGATCTAGCATTTGATTGTTTATTGCAGTACAATTCACAATCACAAAGACTGTGCCCAACCTAAGTGCCCATCAATTCATGAGTTCATTAACAATATGTGTTTTATATATACCATGGAGTACTACACAATCATGAAAAGAAATGAAATAATGTCTTTTGTAGCAACTTGGATGAAACTGGAGACCATTATCCTATGTGAAGAATCTCAGTAAGGGAAAAATGATAATTGGGAACTAAGTGATGGGTACACATGGGCACAGAGAGATGTTAAGGTAATTGGAAATCAAGAAGGAAGGAGGGGGGAAGGGGGAAGGGGTAAAAACCTACCTATCTGGTAAAATGAATAGTTATTGGGTGATGGGCATGCTAAAAGCCCTGACTTAAGCGTTATACAAGGTATCCATGTAACAAAAACATTAGTACCTACTTAATATTTTCATATTAAAAAATAGAACTTTTCAAAATTTGTGGAATACAGTGAAAGCAATTCTTACAGGGAAATTTATTGCACTGATTGCAAATATTAGAAAAGAAGTAAGACATAGAATTGGTATTGCAACAATCCACCTTAGGAAACTAGAAAAAGAAGAACCAATTATATTCAAATAAACCAAATAAAGACATAGTAAAAATCAGAATAGAAATGGCTGAAATTGAAAATAGGAAATGAATAGAGAACACCAATGAAATCAAAAGCTGTTTCTTTCAAAATAAATTCAAGAAACCTCTATTCAGTTTAAGAACAAAAAGAGAGAAGACACATTTTAATGTCAGAATTAAATGAGGAGCCATCACTACTGATACCATGAACATTAAAAGCATAATAAAGTAATATTATGCACAACTCTATGCTCTTAAATATAATAACTTATATGAAGTCAATTAGTCTTTAAAGACAAAATCTGGTAAATTTCACACAAGAAGAAATGGGTAATTTGAATAGGCCTTTATCTATCAAATTAATTCAATCATTAATAAATAACCTCCAAGGTAGAATGCACCAGGCCCGTATAGGTTTACTGGTGAATTACACTAAATATTTAAGGAAGATATTACACCAGTTCTCAACAACTTCTTCCAGAATGTAGTATTAGAAGGAATTCTTCCTCTTTTTTTTCTCATATGTTTATTGGCCATTTCTCTATCTTTTTTATTTTGGCATATTATGGGGGTACAAATTTTAAGGTTTCAAAAAATGTCCTTTCCCCCCTCCTCCCACAAGTCTGAGTTTCCAACGTGACCATCCCCCAGATGGTGCACATCTCACTCATTATGAATGTATATACCCGCCCCCCTCCCCCCTCCCACCTGCCCAATACCCAATTACTGTAGTACATATGTGTCCACTTAGGTGCTGCTCAGTTAATACCAGTTTGCTGGTGAGTATATGTGGTGCTTGTTTTTCCATTCTTGGGATACTTCATTTAGTAGTATGGGTTCCAGCTCTAACTAGGAAAATATAAGATGTGCTATATCACCGTTGTTTCTTAGAGCTGAATAGTACTCCATAGTATACATATACCACATTTTATTAATCCATTCTTGGATTGATGGGCACTTGGGCTGTTTCTACAGCCTTGTAATTATGAATTGTGCTGCTATAAACATTCG
>VSMD01003402.1:0-14101 GCA_008750895.1 Mirza zaza
AGTTGGCCAATTAATTTCTTTCTATTTATAGTAGAGATGGGGTCTCGCTCTTGCTCAGGCTGGTCTCGAACTCCTGAGTTCAAACGATCCGCCCACCTCGGCCTCCCAGAGAGCTAGGATTACAGGCTTGAGCCACCGTGCCCGGCCTACTGAGCACTTCTTACGAGCCAAGTGCTAGTCTATTTTTTTTTTTTTTTTTTTTTTGAGACACGGTCTCGCTTTGTTGCCCAGGCTAGAGTGAGTGCCGTGGTGTCAGCCTAGCTCACAGCAACCTCAAACTCCTGGGCTCGAGCAATCCTCCTGCCTCAGCCTCCTGAGTAGCTGGGACTACAGGCATGTGCCACCATGCCCGGCTAATTTTTTCTATATATATATATTAGTTGGGCAATTAATTTCTTTCTATTTATAGTAGAGACGGGGTCTCGCTCTTGCTCAGGCTGGTTTTGAACTTCTGACCTCAAGCAATCTGCCTGCCTCGGCCTCCCAGAATGCTAGGATCACAGGTGTGAGTCACCGCACCTGGCCTGCTATTCTGACTAGTTCTCATGTGCTATCACACTCTCGGCAGTCTAGGAGGCAGTGGCCATGATCATTCCTCTTCTATAGATAAGAGAGTCAGGCATAGAGCAGTTGAATGAATGATGAGCCAGGAAACCAACACAGCCTGACGTCCAAGGGTGTGCTGTTAACTGTTCCCTGCTGCTCCTTAAAGACAGATGAAAGATACAAATAGAAGTGTCCAACCTTTGGCTAAATAACCAAAGAAAAGGCGAAAGCAAACACAGATACTAATGAGACAGAGTGTTCTTATCATCTGACCTTCCTCAATCAATTGGAGAGCGACCAAAGTCCCATAGAATCCACACTTCCATTTCATTCAACAAGTAAGCTTCACGTGTCACTAAATTCAAGGTTGTGGGTAGGTTTGGCAGAGCCAGGCAGGACTCCATCTGTGACCTTTAACTGGTTCAGAATGTACAGTATTCGAATGCCAGAGATAACACTGAGAAGACAAAGCTATGAACTATAAAATAAATAAGCTTTTTTTTTCTTTGCTCACTCTGCCTGTCTTTAAAATGAGAATGATACAGCAGCACCAAGCAGTCCACCTCGCCAAGCTCAGAAGAAGACCCTCCTGAGGTCACATGAAAGGCACAGCTGCAGGCACCAGAACACATCCCCCGAGATCACGTGATACTCAGAAACTCACATGGGGATCAGGGCAGCCTCCATGGCGAAGCTCAACCTGCTACAGCTTATAGGAATCCTGCTTTTTACCACGCAGATTCTAGACTCCCAGACCCTTCACAGTCAAACGTGTTTCTCCACCAGCCTAGAGCATCGGCGAGAAGTGCCACAAGCAAGTCACCTGGAGAACATGAGGCTGCCAGGCTGGAAGCTAAAACCCAACAGACCGGCACACTCAGTGTGTCGAAGGGTGCATTCCCGTGGATAAGAAGCTTGCCTGGAACAAAATTAATCTGATTTTATCCCCGGGCACTTTTTCTCCGACGTTATGGCTGTGCTCAACTTCCTCATGAAGACAAACGTCTGAAGAAAAGATGGCCTAAGATTAGAACATTCTTTTTCTCTTAAATATTATTGTTTCTTTTTAGCAAACCCCAGGTTGACCTCAGTGCTTCTGAAAGTCCTCTAAGCAAAGGGAGACATCTAGTGGCCGAGGGTCACAATGCGGAAGAGGCCACCTGTTTACAAAAGCACTGTAGGGTGCAATCCTTTCATTGCTATGAGGACGCCCTGAGGGACTCGAGGGGGAGGAGGTAGGTGAAGAGGAGTGGTCCAAACCAGGTAGCCTCTGTGCACCTGAGCTACCTTGTCCAGCCAGATCTGCAGGGCAGGGATTCTACTTGGAGCAGAGTTCATTCATTCCTCTATTTAATCATTCAACAAACATTTATATCAAATGTCTACCAGGTGCAAGACACTGTGTTAGGCCCTGGGACTTCAAAATCTATGAATACCACCTGTAAGGATCTAATAGTTCAATGGAAAGGCTAGCCCAGCAACGATGAGTTAAAATACATTGCGATAAGGGCTGACCACACTGTGCTGCAGAAGGCCATAGAAGAGGCACTCAAAGGAACCTTTGACAGTAAGAGGAAGACATGTCTAAACCACAGGTCTCAAACTGGCACCCTGTGGGCCCCATCTGGCCTACAGATGTGTTTTGTTTGGATCGTGCAGTGTTTTTATAACTCTGAATTAGTTGCCAACATTTAAATTTCAGGGGATTTCACATGAAAATCCAGATTCAACTTCTTTTGGAAAGTGGGCAGATCTGACAATACTGGTTCCATATTCCTGCTGGGTCATGTTCAACTGGAGCTGAGTAGAAACTGCCTTCCTAACACTCTTTTCATAACAGCTACTAATTTGCATACTTCAATGAAATGTTGGTAGATTTCACATGAACAGAGTCCAAAAATCAAAATTACAGAAATATTAATATATTCATAGAAAAATCAGTCTCCTACTACCCTTGTTCCACACCTAACACTTTTTCATCTACAAAGAAATCCACTTTACCAGTTAGAGATTGTATAAATATGTATCTGTCCCTCACATTTTACATGAAAGTTAATTTTATGAGGATTAAAAATTTAAATACAAAACATGAAACTATAAAGACAGTAGAGAAAACAGAGTTGTTGCTGATGTATTCTTTAAATAATTTGTTGGTTTAATGACAAAGACATTTCTAAAGTAAGACTAAAACCCAGATCTCACCAAAAAAAAAAAAAAAACTGTATTGGACTATATAAAAAGAAGAAAAATTTCTATATGACAAAAAATATAATAATCAGTATCTAAATATAAATAATGACTTGGAAAAAAGATATTTTCCAAGTCATTGGAAAAAGATATTTTTAATTTGTATAATAAAGGACTCTTTAATATGTAAATAGTTCTTTCCAATCGATCAGAGAAAGTCACAACCAGAGAGACAAATGGACAAACGGATGTAGATAAACAAAAAGAAGGAAGAGGGCTATTTGCCAAAAGTAAAGAGGACACAAATAGTTCTAAAATATATACAAAGCAAAGAAACATCTTAAAAATGAAAAATAAAACAATTATGAAATATTATTTTTCACCTCTCGGGTAGCCAAAGATCAGAAGGGTTAATGACAATATTGCTGCAGGTAGGAAGAAACAGGCAGTCTCATATGTAGCTAGTGGGAGTATAAATCAGTAAATCTGTATCAAATTTTAAAATTTACACATCCTTTGACCTAGTAATTCTATTTCTAGAAGCATATTATATCTGCAAAATTATATCTATACAAGCATACTCAGTGCAGAATTATTTGTAATATGTGAAAATTGGAAGTAACCTAAAAGTTCATCAATAGGCATGGTGAATTGTATTTGTTTAAAATATGTTATATAGGTAAAACTTTTTCGTTTTAAGCAATTGAAATTTTGAGATTGTTACTACAATGCAGACTAATGCAGAGATTAGGACTAACAGCAGGGCAAAAAGTGCCATCAAGGAAATCTGATAATATATGGCATTTGCTTCTGGTCTGGTCAATGGGCAGCAAAGAAATTGTTATTGAAAGCCAGATGGAGTGGCCTACCTAATGCAGTGAAACATTTGCAATAACCTTAATGGCAAATATATGCTGAACTAATTTGTGGCATCAGGCAAAGAAGTTACAATTACTTTTAGTACAACGAGTGGCTCTCTTGACAGGAAAATTCTCTTAAAAACCTAGTTGGTGCTTTATCTATTTCATTTCAATCAGCTCATTTCAATCAGCTCATTCCAGCAGCTATACCTCAAATTCTTTCCCAGGCAGGTGCCTTGAGTGTTACCAGGCTTCAGTGGCAGAACTGCACCTTTGGTCTCTTTTCCCTGATCAGTTTTGTTCAACAGAAAGAATATACTCCCAAAATTAGTAGAAGAAAAGAAATAATAAAGATCAGAGCAGAAATAAATGAAATTGAAACAAAAAAATTACAAAAGATCAATAAAACAAAAAGTTGTTTTTTTTAAAAAGATAAACAAAATAGGCAAACTTTTAGCCAGACTAAGAAAAAAAGAGAGAAGATACAAAGAAATAAAATCAGAGATGAAAAAGGAGACATTACAACTGATACTGCAGAAATTCAAAGAATTATTAGAGACTGCTATGAGCAACTATATGTCTGTAAATTGGAAACCCTCCAAGAAATGGATAAATTTCTAGACACACACAACCAAAATTAAATCAGGAAGAAAGTCAAAACCTGAATAAGCCAAAAATAATAAGATAGAAGCAATTATAAAAGTCTCCCATCAGAGAAAAGCCCAGAACTTGATGGCTTCACTGCTGAATTCTACCAAGCATTCAAAGAACTAATAACACCAATCCTACTTAAAATATTTGAAGGAACCAAGGAGGAAGGGATACTCCCAGATTCATTCTATGAGGCCTATATTATCCTCATACCAAAACCAGACAAATACACAACAAAAAAAAGAGAAAACTGTACATCAGTAGGTCTTATCAATGTTGATAAATAGTCCTCAACAAAATATTAGCAAACCAAATTTAACAACGCATTAAAAAGATTGTTCACTGTGATCAAGTGGGATTCATGCCAGGGATTCTAGGATGGTTCAACATACATAAATCAATCAATGTGATACATCTTATCAATGGAACAAAGGACAAAAACTGTATGATCATTTCAATTGATGCTGAAAAACCCATTCAATAAAATTCAATATCCCTTCATGACTAAAAACTGTCAAAAAACTAGGTATAGAAGGAACTCAACTCAATACAATAGAAGCCATATATTATAGACCCACAGCTAGTAACATACTGAATGGGAAAAACTGAAAGCCTTTCCTTAAGGTCTAGAGCAAGACAAGGATGCTCACTTTCAACACTGTTACTCAACATAGAACTGGAACTAGAGCAATCAGAAAAGAGAAAGAAATAAAGGGTATCCAAATTGGAAAGGAAGAAGTCAATATGATCCTTTACCTACAGAAACCTAAGGACAGCACAAAAAATTATTAGAACTGACAAACAAATTCAGTAAATTTGCAAGATACAAAATCAGCATACAAAAATCAGTAGCATTTCTATGTGCTAAGAGTAAACAATCTGAAAAAGAAACCAAGAAACTAATCTCATTTACAATATCTATAAATAAAATGAAATACCTAGGAATAAACTTAACCAAAGAAGTGAAAGAGCTCTATAATGACAACTATAAAACATTGATGAAAGAAATTGAAGAGGACACAAAAAAATGGAAAGATATTCCATGAGCATAGATTGGAAGAATCAATGTTGTTTAAATGTCCATATTACCCAAAGCAATCTACAGATTCAATGCAATCTTTATCAAAATACATATGACACTTTCCACACAAATAGAAAATAAATCCTAAAATGTATATAGAACAACAAAAGACCCAGAATAACCAAAGCCATCCTGAGCAAAAAGAACAAAACTGGAGGAATCACATTACCTGACTTCAAATTATACTACAAAGTTGTAGTAACCAGAACAGCAGGATATTGGCATAAAAACAGGCATACAGACCAATGGAACAGAACAGAGAATGCCGAAATAAATCCACACATCTATAGTGAACTTACTTGTCTTTGACAAAGATGTCAAGAACACACAACGAGGAAAGAACAGTTTCTTCAATAAATGATGCCTGGAAAATTGGAGATCCATATGCAGAAAAATGAAACTAGACCCTTATCTCTTGCCATACACAAAAGAAATCAAAGCAAAATGGATTAAAGACTTAAGTCTAGACCTGAAAATATGAAATTACTAAAAGAAAACCTTGGGGAAATTGTTCAGAACATTGGTCTGCTCAATGGTTTCTTGAGTCATACATCCAAAGCACAGGCTACCAAAGCAAAATTGGACAAGTGGGATCACATTAAGCCAACAGCTTCTCTACAGCAAAGGAAACAATCAACAAAGGAAAGAGACAACCCACAGAATCAGAGGAAATATTTTCAAACTACCCATCTGACAAGGAATTAATAACTAGAATGTATAAGCAGCTTCAACAACTCAATGGGAAAAAAATCAAATAATTCGATTTAAAAATGGGCGAAAGATCTGAATAGACATTTCTCAAAAGAAGACATATAAATGACCAACAGGTATATGAAAAAAATGCTCGACATTATGAGTCATCAGAGTAATGCAAACCAAAAATACAATCGGGTATCATCTGACCCCAGTTTGCTTTTATCAAAAAGACAGGCAATAATAAATGCTGGTGAGGATGTGGAGAAAGGGCAACTCTTATATACTGTTGATGGAGATGTAAATTAGTGCGACTACTATGGAGAACAGTGTGCAGATTCCTCAAAAAACTGAAAATAGAACTACCATATGACCCAGCAATCCCACTGCTAGATATATATCCAAAGGAGGGGAATTCAGTGTATTGCTATCTCATTCCCATGGCTATTACAGCACTATTGACAATAGACAAGATTTGGAATCCACCTAAGTGTCCACCAACAGATGAATGGATAAGAAATTGTGGAACATATACACAATGGAACAGTGTATAGCCACAAAAAGGAGTGAAATCCCGCCCTGTGCAATTAACATGTATGGAACTGGAGAGCATTATGTTAAGCAAAATAACTCAAGCACAGAAAGACAAATTTTACATTTTCTCATTCACATGTGGGAGCTAAATGTTAAAAACAATTTCTCTCATGGAGGCAGAATAGAATGATGGTTACCAGAGGCTGGAAATGGTAGCAGGGCTGGGAGGTGGAGGCTTAGCAGTAAAGTGAGAATAGTTAATAGGTACAAAAATATAGTTAGATAGTTAGATTGAATGAACAATATTTGATAATGCAACAAAGTGACTATAATCAACAATAAGTTAGGGTATGCTTCAAAATAACTAAAAGAGTGGAATTGGAATGTTCTTAACACAAAGATACGATAAATGCCTGAGGTAATAGATACCCCAATTACTCTGATTTGATTAATTCACATTGTATACCTGTAACAAAACAGCACATGGCAAGTCGTGGTGGCTCACGCCTGCAATCCTAGCACTATGGGAGGCCAAGGCAAGAGGATCGCTTGAGGTCAGGAGTTTGAAACCAGCCTCAGCAAGAGCAAGACCCCATCTCTAACTGAAAAATAGAAAGAAATTAATTGGCCAACTAAATATATATAAGAGAAAAAATTAGCTGGGCATGGTGGCGCATGCCTGTAGTCCCAGCTACTTGGGAGGCTGAGGCAGGAGGATCACTTGAGCCCAGGAGTTAGAGATTGCTGTGAGCTAGGCTGATACCACAGCACTCTCTTTATCCAGGGCAACAGAGCAAGACTCTGTCTCAAAAAAAAAAAAAAAAAAAAAATCACATGTACCCCATGAAAATATACTATCATGTACATATAATAATTAAAAACTTAAAAAGAAAATAAATAAAATCATGACAAGCATAATCCTGACAGATTAAAGTCCCAGATGTTGAAATCTTAAAAGCTGAATTCTGAGGAAGGGATTAATGTGTTTTTGGTTTATGCAGGACAGTTGCATCCTGGGAGTTGCATCATGTTAGGGGAACTATTACCTTGCTTAATCTGCATTTGGTGGAAAAAGATTGGTCACACAATAAGGCAATGATAAAAATTTCAGTTTGAAAATGCATCATTTGTCTGCATTGGTATTCCTTCCAGCTGATGAAATTCCAGGAGCTTTTAATGAATTAAAGCTGCATTTGCCTGAAGAAGCCAGCAAAGTTACGGACTGGTTCAAAAATAATTATGTGCACAGCAGGATAAGAAGACAGGCATTGGTGCTGCTGTTTTATCTCCAGCATTGTTTCCACCAAATTTGTGGTCCAAATGTGAGCGCATGAAGAATAGATTTCTACATACCTAAAAGAACATGGAAGCATGGCACAGGAGATGGGAACATTTCATAGGGAGTGCTCATGTCAGTGTATATCAAATCAAAGAAGGACTTGAAAAAAAGCAGCACTATGTAGAAAATTGAGATGAATGTATTCTCCCAGGGAAGTTATGCCCTTAAAGGAAAAAAAACCAAGTATTCATCGAGAAACAAGACTTCAAAATTATACTTAATGACTGTGAAAGTTGGCCAGCTCTGGTGGGCTACCTCCATGCAATTGTCCATAATCTCTCCCTGTCATAGGCTTTTTCATATGGCAAATATTTTAGGATTTTTTTGGTGGGGGAGATTCTTGGTTCTTTTTTTTTTTTAATTTTTTCCAACTATTTTAAATTGTCAGCATTATGTTGTACCATTTGCTATACTATGTATTTCATCTTTGCATCATTTCCAATGCTGGTGATATAAATTGTATGAAGAATTCTAGAGAGTTCTGATTCATTTTATGCAGTTTTTACAAATTTGACTCCACTATCATTAACTTTGTGTGTAAGCATTGTACATGTACCCAGAAATGTTGAAAATTCCTAAGTAAATGAAGAGATATCCTTTGTGTACATCTGCATTTGTGAAAAATAAAATTTCTCAGGATCTTGGCACTTTAGGTGACTGGTGACTGCATTTGCTGTGGTAGCTCACTGTGGTTTTTGATTGATCTCATCAAAAGATTTAGGTTGTCTGTCAGGGTATTTCAGATGACCATAGTTATAAATCTGGGTGTATACAATTACCAACCATAGTGCTATGCATTTATATGTTTCACTTTTTGACCTACTTATTTATGAATGTTGTTCGTCTACTTGTAACTATCATACCCATGCTGCCAACCATTAGTACACCTGAATGTTTATGCTTGCAAAAATATGTGTTACTATTGCCTATTTCATGACATAAAGTGACCTATAAAGTGTTCTGTCATGTTTTTTATATGTTTCTTAAATAAATCTCATTTTATTTTATTTTATATTATTTATTTTTTATTTTTATTATTTTGAGACAGTCTTGCTTTGTTGCCCAGGCTAGAGTGCCGAAGCATCAGCCCAACTCACAGCAATCTCAACTCCTGGGCTCAAGGGATCCTCCTGCCTCAGCCTCCTGAGTAGCTGGGACTACAGGCATGCACCACCATGCCTGGCTAATTTTTTCTATTTTTAGTAGAGATGGGGTCTTGCTCTTGCTCGGGCTGGTCTCGAACTCCTAACCTCAAGTGATCCTCCCACCTCGGCCTCCCACAGTGCTAGGATTACAGGCATGAGCCACCACACCTGAACTAAATCTCCTTTTGAAAATGTGAATAAATGTCTTTTAAAGAAATTTTTATTTCTTTTTGAGAATTATATTTTCAGGATATTGATCTTTCATAATTTCAACATTTGAAATTACAGTGTGCAGGATTATGTCTTTCATGCTTTTGGCCTAAACCCATCATTAAGGAATAAGTCTAACAAATACGCAAGATTAATATGAAAAAATCTTTTGAAATCTACTTAATGACACAAAAGAAGATTCCTTAGTTATATTCCAAGGCTTGCAAGGGATCATTGTATGTCTACATGTGTCATTAAAATATAAAATAAAATTGAACCTGATGTTGGGCAGTATTTGCACTCTGGATGATATTCCATTGCAAGTTTACCGTGAAAGGGCAAAGGGCAACAGATACATTTTTAAAGACAGATAAACTTCTTTCATGAAGAAAGGGGGAAATAAAAGGAAGGAAGGCAGAAAGACAAATAAAATACACTCATTGTGCAATGACTTTTCTGGCCTGGCTACTTGCCATTGTTTCTGATCCTTCTTTGAGGTTCTGGGGCGTAACATGTATTTGCAGGCAGCTTCTATTTCCCTGCGCATAGATGAGATGTGAACAGAGTCAGGCCATGCACAATTGTCAGTCCATCTCCATTAGCCCTTTTTCTTTTTCTCTCCATTCCACGCCTTCCTCACGTTGGCAGTTCCTCTGCCTGCAATGGGGTGATAGGTGGGAAGGGGGGGCAGCAAATAATGAGGAGTAAAATCTAAAACCTCTCCTGTGAAATAATGTCTGCGGTGCCCAAGGAAGCAGTAGTATTCATAATCAGTAAGGGAAGACAAACAATGAGATGAATAGAACTAAAAAAATTTTTTTTTCAAAAGCAATACCTATTATTGACTAATCAACTTGAAGTCTAACTTCTCTAAGGTATAATACAATCCACATGTTATTAACTGTTAAAAGTTTAATCAGAACACCCTTTACATGTAATACATAGATATGTGAGTATGTATACTTAATTTAATGGATGCTTGACCATGTGGCATAAACTTATGCTCATGTGGTCCAGTACTTCCCTACTAACCATATAAAGTGTTGACAAGGATGCTGAGCAGCTGTAACCCTCATACATCATCAGTGGGAATGTAAAATTATACAACCACTTTAGAAAACTCTTTGGCAATTGTTGTTAATGGCAATTGTTCATTTTAATTGTAAAACTAAATATACACTTACCATGTGACCCAGTAGTTCCACCTGTAGATATTTACCCAAAGGAAATGAAAGTAATACAACATCAAAGAGTTGTATGCAATATTCATAGCTTTATTTGTAAAAGCCAAAATCTAGGACATTTGGATTGTTCAACAACAGGCGAAGGAACAAACAAATTCAAATAGAGCCATACAACAGGATACTACCCAGGAAGCTACAGAAAATTCTTAGCAAGATACTTGGACCTGTAGGAGATAACAAGGACATTGCACTCCGTGGAAAGACAATGCTGTACAAATGCAAGGTTATTACTTTCCTTGGTTTTAATCTGTATTCTTCCTACAAGATCTCCACCACTCATTGCTTATTTGGGATTATACTTATACTTATTGAATATGCTGGCTAAGGCTTATGGTGCCTCAGAGCCTGTTTCAGCAGATGATAACCTTGATTCTATTCAATAGCTATACACTGAGAGCTTCTAGACACAGAACCCAGAACTAAGGTATGTACTATCAGAGATGGAATATTAATAAGAAGTACACCAGGTTCCAGGATGCATGGAGCTGACAATTTTGTATGGTAAGCAGTACAAATGCATAAAAAAGACTGAGCATAATATTAAGCGTTGCAATAAGCATTTCCAATGCCTGTTGCCTGCCTGTATCCAATACAAATAATAAGGAGAATAACCATAATAACAAGAACTTAATTAAAACCTTAAGATATGCCACATTCGCTGGTCCTCTCTTGTTCTCACAACTGGCACAAAAGGACATGTGGTGGGAGAGCCAATGTGCCCTATGAAGTCACTTTTCAGAGACTGGGGTTGTACTTTTTAATTTTCCCGCTTCTCTTAATAAACTCTCATGGTGCTATCATATATTGACATTTTAACCTTTGCTCAATTTATTTTGTCTCCAGCATATAGCAGCATCTCATGTAAGTTATTCTAACCTCTGTTGAAAGATTTCCTTTAGTTTGACTTAACTTTATTTTTTAGACCTCACAGCAGACTCTAGATTATTTTCAATCTTATGCCTCCTTCACATTTTCTGTAAGCTCTTATTCACAGAGTTTGATCAAACCCATTCTCTTACTTACAATTTATAAGCTAGAGACTTCATTTGCAATTTGTCATATGTAAAACTTTTTATCAACTTTTAAACAAAAATCCACATAAATTCACAGAATTTGGAGGGGGTGCAAATTTATCACTTCTCTTTCCTGGTCCCCTTATACAACATCTGCTCATAGTTTAGGCAGCAGGCCAGGGATGGGGACACAGACACTTCACTGTAGGAAAGGAAACTTGAATGGCTCATCAAGTGCCTGAGCATACTCACATGGCTCATAAAAGCATGTTTAATTAACCCAGTGTATTTATTATATCAGGGTTCTCCAGAGAAAGAAGAGGATAGATAGATGGATGGGTGGGTGGATGAAGTGATGGACAGCTGGATAGATAGATATGAACAGATTTATTATAAGGAATCGACTCATGTGATTATGGAGGCTGAGAAGTCCCAATATCTGCAGTTGGCAAGTTGGAGACACACAAGAACTGATACGTAGTTTCCAGTCTGAGTCCAAAGGCCTGAGAACCAGGAAAATCAATGGTGTTAGTTCCAGCCTGAAAGCTGGCAGCCTCAAGACCCAAGAAGAGCCAATGTTTCAGGCTCGAAAAGACCAATGTTTTAGCTCAAGCAGTCAAGCAGGCTGAGTTCCCTCTTACTAAAAGGAGGGTCAGACTTTTTGTTCTATTCAGGCCTTCAGCTGACTGGACAAGGGCCACTCACATTAGGAGGTCCATCCGCTTTACTCAGTCTACCAGATCAGATGTCAATCTCATCCAAAAACACTCTCACAGACACACCCTGAATAATGTTTGACCGAATATCTGGGCACTTCATGGCTCAGTCAAGTCGACGCTTACAATTGACCATCACACCGAGCTAACTAGCCACAAACCGTCCAGCCCAGGGGTCTCCAGCTAGGTTCTAGATATTTCATGCTGTTCGTATGGGGCTCCACATGACGGAGTTTTATACCACATTCTCTGAAAATTGTAAAATTATACTATTTTGTTGAGGCCCATCTATATAACCATCAGAAATTGAGATAAGTCAATAAAGTATTAGGCATTACACAGAAGCCACCAGTGGGCCAAGAACCTGCCATCCTTTGTCAGTGGCACGGAAATTTCTGGCACTTCACCTGGGTCTGCTTGGCCACCCAGATCCCACAGACGTCTCCCACAGTCTTGGCAGAGGATAGAGATTTGACGCATAACACATGAAGACCCAGTGCTAAGACCAACCATCCTCCACAACCCTGAATATATAAAACCATCACTGGATCCTTCAGGCTCAATTAACATGCACCATTACTGCATCTACCATGACCCACTATCCCAAGAGATCTTCTAGGGCAATGTCTTTTCAGAGTGACCATTTAGGAATAGGGAACATGCTGATAATTACTAACATCAGGTATTCCAGCCTCAGGACACTAGCAAAAATCAGATTGTGTAAGAGGTACAGAAAACAAAATCCAAGGGAAAGAATAGAAGCTTTTTGCTGACCACTGCTATTTTGGGTGGTCTTTGGGAAAGAGGTGCAATATGTCACAGGACAGATTTCTATACCAAGAAACAAGAAGAGCTGCCCCGCCCCTTCAGAGAGAATGTGAGGATCCACTTTCCTCTATGGTGGGAGACTGGGGGTGGGCAGTGCATTTCCTTCAAGCATAACAATACCCCGGCAATCCCTCCACTGAGTCATGGAACCTGCTGAAGCTGGTTTTTTCCATACTGTTGTCCCACAACAAACACCACGACACTTCCTGCGCCCGTCCCCCTTTGCCACCTACCCCTTCCTTGAAGACACAAATAGCCTTGGGATGGAAATAACAGAGGCAATTCCACTAATTTATTTTGCCTCTTAAATTAACGGAACACTTACTTACTAGTGCCAGGAACTTTGCACATGTATTCTTAATTAAATTTTATGGCAGCCACCTGTGGTGAGTTCTATTTTTTTCTTCCATTTTACAGATGATGACACCAAGGCTTTGAAAGTTTGGCGAGCTCACCCAAGGTCACAGAAGGAGTGGAAAAGCCGCCTCTGGAAATCGGGTCTGTCCACGTTGGGATCCTGAGCTTTTTATAATTTATCTTTAAGTTTTGCTTTAGTGTCTCTCTGTTCACATTTATAAATCACAAGACCTTAACTATATGGTTTAAAACATTTTTACAAGATGTTGTCTTAGGGCATCGCAAAAGATGAAGGTCCCCTATATGGGCAATGAATAAAAAATAGTGTTTCTGTCCCTTTTGGATAAAATAAATATCCCTCTGAGACATCTTTATTTGGGTCATGGAATATAAATTTGAATTATTGCTTTAGATTCTTAAAAAGAGTTCAACCATTTGAAAAGGAGGCAATGAAGGTCTTGAGTCTAGCTTCTTTGTAACTCTATTCAAAATCATATAGCTTAGGCCGGGCATGGTGGCTCACTCCTGTAATCCTAGCTCTCTGGGAGGCTGAGGTGGGAGGATCGTTTGAACTCAGGAGTTCGAGACCAGCCTGAGCAAGAGCGAGACCCCATCTCTACTATAAATAGAAAGAAATTAATTGGCCAACTAATATATATAGAAAAAAAAAATTAGCCGGGCATGGTGGCACATGCCT